>JAESVK010067834.1:0-12011 GCA_017140935.1 Hamamelis virginiana
AAACTAGCTTAAATCTTGTCTTTTCAACATTGCTTCTTCAAAAGATTGATAATGGTTATTCAGTTCCTTGATTTATTTTTCTTTTATTTTTTCCTCCTTTATCAAATGTATAGTTGTAAATTAATATTATCTGTATGTTTACTTGTTTAACATTAATTCTACAAGGGATAGTGTCATTAAAATGACATTTTAGCACTTGGTTTATCGGCATATCAATCTCTGCTTGCTTCCTGCATCAGAAACCAACATTTCTCTGTGCAATTTCACATAGATGTCACGCACAAACTTTGTAAAAGGAGGATTTCACCTAAATTTCTTTTCTGCCATCCTTTCAAAATCCCTGGCACTGTTTGGTATCCCAATCCTAGATGTAAATCCAATTCTCATGTATTGCGGTTCTCCTTGAATTGGATTCTTTGGAAATATCATTAAATCTTGTGGATTTGCTGGATCTTTCTTTATGTGAGATAGGTTTTGATTTCTTCCCTTTTGCCTTACTGCAATATTTATAGTATGTTATTAGGGCTGGCTCAGGTCTGTTCAGATTAGAAATTTATTTTGATTTTTATAAAAAGAAATTTAAGTTTATGGATTGAGCAGCTTTCAGTATCTGATTAGTGTGAGATTTTCTTATGTGGTATGCATGACACATAGGAAGGACACATAATCCCACAGTGGGCTTGGCAAAACACAGATCTCAAAATGACTGAGGGGTTAAGAATAGCCACTTCAGTGCCAGATTTATTGCGGTCTTGACTAACTAATAAATCAATATTTGTTCGTTTCTCAACCTCTTGGGTTTTAAAAAATTCTATGAAAACTAAAAAACTTTCAGCACCTTATTAAGGGAGTTCTACTAGTACCCCTGAAAGAATGATGGATATTGTATATTTCTTATATTTACTATAAAAAGTGTTAGCTGATTTCTGTCCTTGATGTTCACACATTCCCTTTATACTTCGCACAGTACTTTGCAGGACTTGATGCTAGATTAGTTTATGGTAAAATAAATAAATAAATAAATAAAAAATCTCATCTACATTTCTTGTGGGTATGATGAGCGTACCCGTTGTTAAAAATATATATCGCTCTTGTGTGCGTGTAGTCAGGATGTTGCTCGACTTGTTTGATTGAAATTTGTATGGTGTGATGTCAGTAGGATGGTCTTTCTTGTGGATGCAAGTGAATATCCTCAAGTAGGATGTGTCTGAAGATTTTCTAAATGCACATTCTGATATTCAAAAGACAAGTTAGATTGGAAAAATGGTTAATTCTGATTTCTGAAGGAGAAGTGTAATTGTATATCTTGTCTTTTGAATTTCATGCAGCTTGCACTGTAAACTTTGAGTTTCTAAACTACACAATCATCACAAGTCAGTGCAAAGGACCCCAATACGCACCCAAGCTCTGTTGTGCAGCCTTTAAAGAATTCGCTTGCCCTTATGCGGAACAGATAAATGACCTCACAACTGATTGTGCCTCCACCATGTTCAGCTACATAAACCTCTATGGCAAATACCCACCTGGCCTATTTGCCAATCAGTGCCGCGAACAGAAGGAAGGTCTTGAGTGCAGTGCAGTTCCTCCAACATCAGCCAAAGATTCTGTAAACACAAACAGCGGTCATATGGTATCTACTCATTCCCTATTTCTAATGTTTGCAACTGGCTTCCTAGTGTTTCTATTCCAATTGTTCTAAAGGGTGCAAAGTGGAGACCTGCACTGCACCTGTATTGTTTTATTTAATTTTTTTTTCGCCTAATAACCTTTTAAAAAACAAAGGTTTCCTTGAAGGTCAGGTTTTTCCAGTCATGTTTTCAATACTATATGTGTATGGTAGAGTTGGTATTCTTTAATTAAAATTGCTTAATAGCATATATAATTTAATCATCTCTTTGTTTGTGAATTAATTACTAGTTTCATATACTTCGATATGGAAGTAGGCCTGAAAATTCTAGAAATTAAGGTAGATTAGGTTGTATTAATCGAAATTTGCTTTGATATTTGTGGAATGCATGGTTGGGATATAATAAGGAAAAGCCAGAAAAGGAGAGGAGGTGCGCATAAGGGCTGCAGCTCAGGCTGGTTGGGTTGGGTTAAAGCCCAGCCCATCCCAACGTTATATCAGGTTGGAGGAGAAATGAGCATTGGCTTGAATTCGAAATCCTTTTCTTAATTTTGCAACGAGGCTAGGCACTAATCGTGGCCGTCCATGATTGATATGTATTGGTCTGTGCATATCAGAACAATCATGATCGACGCTAGCATTGCGTCTCTGAAGTCTGAACTGGCTTAGATCGAGATAAAAGGAAAATCTAGAAGGCGAAAAAGGATTTGAACACATGCACACGCGCATGATACTAGAAGGGAATGTCAAAGAAGGCGAAAATGTCACTAACGTACACATTCACACAAAGTAAGAAAAAATAAATTTACAGGCAAAAGAGGGGTTTGGGATAGAAAAATACTACTTTTCTCACATATTTCATCCGTCTCATGTGGACGAATTGTCTTTATAATCTTAAAAAAAAATAAAAATATATTATTTTTATTAATGTGAACCACATATTATGTACCAATTAGAGTGAATAAAAATATACCAATGATATAGACAAGTGAAATAGTATTATTTGAGATATGGAAAATTTCATTCGTCCTCCTTTTTTGTCCTTTCTTTATCCTTCCTAGTGCATCTGACCAACTTGGAATAGCTATTTCGAGAAACTGACCGTTAGATTTGACGTTTCACTTATACTTATCATGAATGCAAAATATTACACTAATCCAACAGTTGGTTTTTGCAAATTTGAAAAAAATTGTAAACAATAATAAAAAAAATTATGAAAAACCATCATAGCATATTTTTTGAAAAATTGACCGTTGGATCAGTGTGATTTTTTGTATTCATGATACGTATAAGTGAATCATCAAATCCAACGGTCGGTTTCTCAAAATAGTTGTTCCAAGTTGGTAAGCAGGGCCGGCCCTTTGCTTTTGCCTACTAAGGCAATTGCTTGAGGCCCCCAATTTTAAGGGGCCCCCAAATTTTGTATTATTATTTATTTGATATGGGATTTAAATTTTTTATTTAGAATTTTAATTTAAGAATTAGGACTTTATATTTGATTGGTATTATAATATATTATTGCCCTTTGATATGAAGGTGAGATTTTTAGATTTTGATTTAGGAGTTTATACGTGCTTTTGTATTAGCTTCGTATTACTATTTTTTTTTTAATCGAAACATTATCATATAAGAAATAAATTTTGATAAACATTGAAAATTTCTTATGAATTTTTTAGAGAAGTAAATTGATTTTTAATTTCTTTCTTGTTTTAGATTTGATCATATAATTATGCCCTCCTAGTAGAAAGTATATTTCTGGACATGAAAAAAGGAAAAAGAAGCAAAAAATATAAGAATTTATTCAATCTCAAGTTGGAGCTCTTGACAATTTTTTTACTAGTAATAAACAAACAGATGCTTCAAGTTCAGTTGACGAAGTTTTGACTGAAAAACATCAGAATGTGACTAAGAATGAAAACTTTGTGGATGGAAATAGTGAAATTGAGCCGGTATGTTTTTTAATTCAACCTCTTTTTTTGTAATTGTATTTTATTTTACTAAATGATTATAGTAATGATATGCACCATCAAACTTTATATGTGTACTAACAAATACAGTAATAAAAAGTGGTAGTTATAAAAAAAAATTTGTGTCATTATGTACTACGTAGGGCCCCATTTTGAAAGTTCGCTTAGGGCCCCCTAAATCTCAGGGCCGGCCCTGTTGGTAAGATACACTAGGAAGGACAATAAGGTACTAATAGAATTGTCCTATAGATGTTATCCTAATCTTGAACATAAAGTGTTGGTAAGCATAAGATGCCATTGGGACATGGGTAAATTTAACCCCATTCATTTCAAGCACATCAATGGCAAATTGGCAATGTAATAAAAGGTTCATTTAGCCATTAAAGTCAAAATGTTAGGGCAATATAATAGTTTACCACCTATTTTATTTTTTTATTTCGTGAAATAATTGAGGCTTCTCCTACAATTGTATGTTTTATCAACCTCTCACGACATTCTTAAAATAATAAAGGGTAATATAGAAAAATTAAAAAATATATAATTTAAATTTTCAAAGTACTGGACAATCATTTTGGGACAGCCTAAAAATAAATGGTTCATTTTTATGGGACAATGGGAATACTATTTTCAATAAGTTAGAAAGTTTTCTTAACTTTGGAGCAAATGTGGTATGTCTTCCCTTCTGAAAGGAGGAAATGAGAGATTTGAATCCATTCATAAAATAAGATAAAATAAAGGAGGGAAAATTATTTAGAAGTGTATGAGATTAAAGTTTTATACCACGAGATCCAACTTCGTATGATGAAGTTTCCGATTCAAATTCTTTTGCCTGTTTGTTACGTTAAAAAGACCTCTAAACCTAATAGTATAAAATACTATGTCAGAAACTTACGAGCGTATAACCCAATAAATTACCTATATAATTTATTTATTTATTTCTTCTATTAAAATCAACTCCACATCCCAACACATTTGGCCATATATGAGATATTTTTCTCCTTTCACATTTTTTTATAATAACGGAAACAAGTTTAAAATCTCTAACTTATGGATATTACCTTAAGTTATAAGACTTAAAGGTATTCTTATAGAGTTCAATTATTTTCTTATTATATTATAGGCATGTACACAAATAAGGATTTAGATTTTTAGTTAATATTTATGTGATACGTATTTTGAAAAATCTACTGTTGGATTAGATACTATTTTTATAAATTCCATACATGACAAAAATCATAGTGATATGATGATCGGTTTCTAGAATACTGACAATAAAAAACTGTGCCATTATCCGACGGTGATCAAAATTGCCATAGTTTTTCATAGTTTGTATTTCATAAATCGACTGTCAAATTATTGTGATTTTCGGTATACATAACATACATAAGAAGAATATCTAATCCAACTGTTGGCTTTTCAAAATACTTATCCCATATTGACTAAAAATTCAAGTCCTTACATAAGCTTATATGCGTACGTACTCATAAAAAATTACTCTATATATAAGTTTAGTCATACTTGGTCGAACTTTTTAAAAGTATTTTTTTAGTTTTTGCTTTTTTAAAATTAACAATATTTGATTTTTGCTATAAAAAAAAAAAATTAAACATTACCCTTTTTTTTTTTTTTATTAAGAAATCAAAAGCTGCTGATTTGAAAAAAGCAAAAAATTAAAAAGTAATTAATTCTTTATGAAATTGAATATTGCAAATCTTTTTAAAAGTAAAAAAGTACTTATAAAAAGCAAATTCAAACAGTGCCCGAATACTAATTTTTATCCTCTTGGCTTTATTTGGATCTCGAAAATAAATAAATATAAAATTTGATATCAAAGTTTTTTTTTTTTTTTTCTTTTTGGGTAGAATCCTTATCAAAGTATGAATGATGAATCTTGTCCCGAGCACCACGGAATGGCATCACCCTAGAGACCACGCAACTGACAATGACAAGGACCCAACTTATTCTGGGAAGTGCAGTGTTGGAAAAGTAGGCATAGCTCTTCACCAAAAATATTACAAGAGGCTCAGGAAATTTCCTCACTAACCAAACAAAAAGTCAAAAACAGAGGCCAAGAAGCAAGGAGTACATAGAAACTCAGGAAATTTCCTCACTAAACAAACAGAAACAGAAACAGAAACAGAGGGATAAAAGAAAACAGGAAATCTCTAAAGAAGCTTTGGCAATAGAGATCTTCATTAAAATAGGGATAAAAGAAAATACCTTAACAAGGACTTAAAAAGTGAACCTTATGATTTTCTCATGTATAAATCATTTATGCTAATGCTTTAGCTTTGGGCAAAAAAAAAAATCTTTCTTTAAAATAATTTCTCATTTTCCATTATTTTTTCTTATCTTTTTAGAAATCCAAACAGAGGCTTAAAGTTAATGGCTTGTTTGCATTGATTTTTTTAAAATCACATTTCAAACTCAAAATTTCATTCCAGACAATTTAAGAGATGACATGATATTTGACAAAATTCTCATACTATAAGTGACTGTGGCAAAAGGTAGGGAACCCCAACTTCTGCCATAATAACTTTTAGTAGGAAAAGTTTGATACGTGAAGACGTGATTTGAAGATAACTCTAAAGAATTATGTAAAGAAATAGTTTTGTGAAAGTGATTTTAGAAAGATAAAATAAAATTAATGCAAACGGAACCTAATTCAATCATGTTTTCTAAAACAATTTCAGACACATTTTTTAAAAAGTAAAAAAATTAAATCATATCATTTTTCGTGATAAAGAAAGGTGGCCAAACATGTGCTTTGACTCCTAGGGTTTTGGCTTTTGTGGTTACATGATGTGCATTTTATTAATGTGCAATGCTTTTGTCTTTGTGGGTTTGGTGTTGGGTAGCTTCCATCAAACAAGGTAGGTTTGCACTGCTTGGTAAGTGTGTGTTCTGTGTAACACTTTATCAATGAAGTTGGTTGAGCATTGCGCACTACCATTGTTGGTGATGCACTTTAAACGGTACGTTTTGTTTTTTGTATTTTGTTTTGTTTGTGTCGGTATGGGGTTAATGATCAAACAAAAATGATAACTTGTCGTGTCGGCAAAGATCCTTCCTCTCATAAATGGTGCGGTGGTTTCTGGTTCACGATAGATTCTATTTTATTTTTACTTTTTGTGAGCAGACGAAAATTCTGTCAGGAGTACAATTGTACAAACATTATAGTACTTGTTTCAATAATGATACATAAAAACTTTTGGCCTTTTGGAAGTTGGAAGAGATTCATTTAGAAAAAACCAATCAAGGGTGCGCATGAGAAATTCAGGTGATTTCTGTTAGGGCAACTGCAGAACATATTTTGAAAAATCGACCGTTTAGATTAGATTTCTCACTTATGAATATCATGTCTACAAAAAATTACAGTGATCAAACTGTTGGTTTTTTTTAAAAAAATCAACTGTGAAACTATGACAAAAAAAAAAAAAAGTTACATTTTTTTTATTATGATATTTTTAAAAAACCGACCGTTAAATCACTTTGATTTTTTACATACATTACATTCATAAGAGGAGAATCTAATCTAACGGTCGGTTTTTCAAAATATGCTCTGCAACTGCTTCAACAGAAATCACCAATGTAACTTTGCATCAAGTGTGATTTCTCATATGCTAAGGAGAAATAAACTTTGAAATAAGGGACATTTGTATCATTCAAAGCATAAAACTTAAAAAGGATGGAATGCAATGGCTAATGGTCGAGTACCAATAACATTTCCCTATTTTATTCCTTGACATAGCTTTTCATTGTTAAGTTTCACCTGCAATACTTATGGTAAAGTGCACCTAACATAACCCCTTAAATTCCACTAAATTATTTGAATCTACACCCAACATGCCAACTAAGGCCACAATGTTACAAATAGAAAGGTGCCCAACAACCTTGGTAAAGCTTGATGGACTTGATGTCTTGATATAGCAACCTCCACCAAAGGGGAACAAGCAATGTTTAAATACTACTCTGTTCTTTCGGCATTAGTTTTCAAACACCAATAATATTAACACTCTCTTTAAATTTTGAAAAGCATGGGAGAAAGAATAAGAACAAATGCTAAGAGTAAGAAAAAAAAATGCTAAAACTTACTTAAATATTTTTAATTTATTTAGAGCATCTCCAATGGAATACTATATGAGGTAATAATTGTCAAAATTTGGCATTAACATCCGAATAACTTATTTCAATGGGGTGCTATTTGAAGTGCCAAATCATATTTTCTCTTAAAAAATATAGGAAATGTCAAAATTTAGCATTACTGCATTGGAGGAGCCAAAATTTGACATTAATGCTATTTTGTACCATTTTGAATGCCAAATTTTGATTTTGACACAACAAATAGCATAAATGCATCCAGGATGCTCTTATAAATAGAAAAATACAAACCCTACCTCTTGGAAAAGATTTTTTTTTTTTTTTTCCCAATTAATTTACACAAAGTGGGACTCACATGAGTTGAGGTAGAAAAATATCTCTTCCCAACAGATATGGAACTGAGAAATGTGACATACCAAACAAATGAGACTGAGACAAGGAAAGAGTTCCAAATTAATATCATTCTCTGTTGTTTTCCATGATATAATAATTCGACTTTCCAAAAATTTTAGTAACAAGTTTGTGTCTGGATTAAGTATTAAAGTCTCATTAAAATAAACAATTATGTTCCAACACGTGGGAATTTGATTATACATAAATTTACAGAAATGATATATGCTTATATAAATTTATGTAAGCTTGAAACCCTTAGATAATTTTGGGATACGTTTTTTGAAAAACATACCGCTGGATTAGATATTATATTTATGTATGTCATGTTTGTCAAAAATCACAATAATCCAATAATCAATTTTTCAAAAATATCACTGAGGACATAACTATAATTTAAAATTCTGACATTATATCCGTCACTAAAATATCTAATCCAACGGTCCCATAATTATTTATATGAGCATATGCTGACTAGATCCGGAGTGCATAAATTTATCCATATAAATCAGAGTAAACAATAAAAAGGGAAAAATAGGACTTGCACATTTTCTCAACAACAATTGAAATTCAGTAGCCAAAAACTATCAGAAAACCCGATCCAGAACAACTCATCTCTTTCTCCTCTTCCAATTAAAACTCTACCAAACAAGTTAAAACTTCTTCGTATTTTTGTCAAAAAGTCCAGAGAGTAATTATGAAGCAACCTCGAAGAAGAAGGTTATCTATGAGCAGTGACCAGGGTTTCAATAAATCTCAAGCCGTCGAACTTCGGCGCAAATTTATCAGTTGAATGCGATCTTTGCGACGATGAATCATCAATTTTTTTGTTCGAAACAGCCTCCTATTAAATCCAACAGAAGAAAGAAAAAAGCATAAGAATTTAATTATTATTAAGAAATAAGATTCCAATAAATTGACAGAGAAATATAAAGTTTTGATTGAATACATCGAAAATTATACAATTATGAGGTATATAAAAATCAAGGTAAAAATAAAAATTTAGAGAAAATAGTGGGATTTTGATTCCCAGAAACGTGAAGAAAAAAAAAACGAAGCAAACTTGGTACCAAACAGGGCAGATTTAGAGAAAGAGGGGGATGGAGGGAGGGAGAGAGAGAGAGAGAGATATGACTGTAAAATTGGTTGCACAAGAAAAATATATGTTTGGTTACCAAGAAAGTGAAAATCTCACAACTATGGCCTTTGGGTTGAAGTTTCATTTTTTTTCCTTCGACTTTCTTGGAAGTCAAACAGGGCAGAATTCAGGAAAAATTAACAGAATTGAATACCCACTCGAAAAGAAGGAAAAAAAATATATATATTTTACAGTTAAAGAATTACCTCGTGAGAAAGCTGAACCTTGGAATTACAGACAAAAGTGGAGGAGGAAGAGGAAGCAGAGATTGCAGTAGCAGAAGCTGCGGCCATCGAAGCTGCTAAGAACCCTGATTTCTTCATTGTGTTGGAGCTGAGAATTTTGACTCCCGAAAATCTAGCGAAGCCCAGGATAAAACTTTCTCGGGAAGATAGGAAAGTGAGAAAAAATCAGAGGAAGTATGAAAACGGGAAGGGCCTGACGGCATATATATATAAGAGAGAATGAGTCAGGGGTAAAAGTTCGAATATTTACGCGGCAACCATTATTTCCAACATTTTTCAACTAAAATGACGCTTTCACCCTTATATTTCTTGTTTTGTATAGTCTTTAGTTGACCGAAATGTCCTTTAATTCTTTTTCTCTTCCTCGACCATTAAAAAGGCCCCCTTCACTCCCTTTTGATTGTGAAGGACAAAAAAAAGGAAAATACTTCTTACCTTCTGTACAAAAATTATCAAATTTATTACTAATCCTTTCATAGTTTCGTGCAAGAAAATATTTTAGGGAAAATTATCAAGAGGACCCTGATTATTGATTTTATTATCAATAGGTCCAATAGATAAGATCCCTTCCCAGTAAATCCTTTTAGATTAAAAATAAATCCATATTTTAATTAGATAATGTCTTTTTTACCCATTGCTGATTTTTAGCTTCATTTCCATGCACGTGATTGTATGATGAATCTTTTTCCTTATTTCATGGAAGATATAATGCAAATTTGATTTTAATACAAATGTAACTGTATTTATTAATAGTATGTTTTTGAATTTGAATGAACTTTATCATTTTATCAGATCATTAGTCTGGTGTTTAAATGTTTTGAACGAAAATCCATTTTCTTTATCAGCAACTCTGTGATTCCAAGTTAGAGTTATTCGACATTGAGTTCTTCGACCTTGGTGTCTTTCTGTTGTTGAAGGTAAGGATGTATTCATTTAAAGTTATTTAAAGTTGTTTGGCTGCTGCTGTGACATACATTTTTGGTTTCATTTTCTTGATCGACAGATTTTTGTTCATCATATTCTAATTAAACTATTTTGAAACTAATTTTGAGTCTAGTTTGCTAGATGCGTTGCAGAAATAAATTTATCTCTGCAACTTATAATTGTTTCATGTCTTTGTTTCTGTTTGAGTGTATATATATACATATACACCAATTCAATTTTTCAATTTTTTCAGTCTATAAAATGCGTGAAAGTGTTTGTTTTGTAGATGGATGTGAGAAATCCGATATGGCTTTTGTGCAAGTACAACTGTAAAACCACTATCATTCGTTTGAGCAATACCATCGATTATCCGACCACATAAATTTATTTTCAATTTAGAAATGGTTCATCAAAAAAGCATTTAATAAAAATCAGTACTGAATTTCAATTTGTTTCTTCAAAGTCATCATCCGACTTCTGCTGCTGTGACTTATGGTTAGGCCATGATTTGTTTGCATCTCTAACAAAATTGGAAATTAAGTGTGCCAGAATTACTCTCAATTCTTGATCTGTGATCTTTGATGGAACGATATTCCTTGTTGTAGGTTCTTGTTGGGTGGAGTCCACAATATTAAATTCATGACCTCGCTAATTGTTATGACCATGTTCTGAAATTTTTTGCATAAACATGCAAACAAAAACTCCGCAATCCAACCTACACAAAGAAGAAATTTTAATATAGGTGTATATCATGAACTGATTCTAAACTTTATCACAATGTGTTCAATATACAATCATGGACACATCTATCAATGCATTTGATACGATTCTATAGGAATATTTTGAGCAATCGATCTCTTAAAATCGAATTGTTAGTTCATATGGCTATTCGGATACATTGTGGTTTCATCTATCCAACCACATGAACTAATTCTAACTCAAAAATATGGACATCCATTTTGAAAAAATTCAATACTCTATCACAATGTGTGCAATAAATAATCATGGACACATCTATCAGTTCATTAGATATATTTATAGAGTAATAGTGTGTGCAATTGATCGCTAAAAATCGAAACTTTAGCTCATATGGCTAATCAGATACTCTGTGGTTTCATTTATCCGACAACATGAACTGATTTTAAATCATAAATAAATACACCCAATCTCAAAAAAAAACAAAAAAAAAAATCTAGACTTTATCACAGTTTGGGATTTACATATCTACAATCTAATTCTATAGCATCATTGATATTAAATACTGCACTCACATACTAAAAATATGGACATCACATTAAGTACCACAGCAAAATACCACAGCAAAATTGAAAACATTCGAGGAAACGATCACATTAAGTAACCAATCACATTTTGACAATATATATCAAGGACACATCTATTAGTTCATTTGAGATGATTTTAGAGGAAAATTTTGAGCAATCGATCGCTAAAAATCGAATCTTTAGCATATTTGTGATGATTTTAGAGGAATATTCGAGCAATCAATCGCTATAATCTAAATCTTTAGCACATTGGGTCATCGTCTATACAATGGTTTCATTTATCCGACCTCATGAACTGATTCTAATTTAAAAATGACACCCAAACTCAAAATAAAT
>JAESVK010067839.1:0-16528 GCA_017140935.1 Hamamelis virginiana
TAAAAAGGAAGGTAAGAATGGAATTTTCGTTTTCTCAAAATTAACAATGCAAATCATCACGATTTCATGCATAGAAAGTAGTAATGATAACGAACTATGCAAAAAGTCATATCATTAAAAGCTTTACTTTTTGTATGACATTTACTCCTTTGACGAGTGCTTAACAGATAGATTTCAAGGAAGGAATAAGGCAATAAATTTTTTAATAATGACATACACTTTCAGGTTATGGGTTTTTCTACTCTGTTCTTCTCTGTATTTTCTTCTCCAATGTTTTAATTTCTCTATAAATTAAAAGTGAAAAATATATTCATTTTCTAAGATTTCAAGCATGAGGTAATTAAGCCTAATTCGTCCATGTTAGTAATGACTATGCATAATTTACAAAGTAAAGTGGAGCTTTGTTCTTTAATTGGCACAATTTACAATTGAGTGTATATTATTACAAATACTTTAGTATCATATACGTTTATAATTTGTCCACAGAGTCCAAACTTTGAAATTATAATAATTTAATCAAAATATTTTTAAGACCCGATTTAGATCAAATTGAAATAAAGTGTTGAGTTAATTTAAATAAAAAAAAAAAAAGGGATTAAGAACACTTTAGACATAATCCTTTAAATTTGGTTCAATACATGAAAATTTTGAAAATTTTTAATCTTTATTGAAATAAATTGTTTAGTTAATTAAAAAAAAGGGGGGGATTAAGAATATCGTGCCAAAATACATGAAAATTTCACCATATATATATTTTGCCAGTCAGCAAAACTAATAAGATCGAGTAACAAAATTTTGAAAAGATAGATCTTCTGAGTTTGTTGAACAATACTATAATAGTTTGCTAACTTTGTCACACTACCATATTCCTATTACTTTTGGTATATATATCAAGGATTTAGATTTAAATATTTACATAGAAACGTACTGATATATATTTTTGGTCATGTTTCAGGTATATAGAAGAGGAAGATCTACTGAGATTCTTAAAGAGTGAGGAGGTTTATACCATATTTCCTCTCTTTGAAGGAGCCATTGAGAGTGAAAGGATTACAAAGTCATCTTTCAGAAATTGGGTTGTAAGCTTCCATATTCTCTCTCTTTGTCTCATACTAATGGACTAATTACGTACTGCACAAATTAACATTTGCTTAATTAGGAGTGTTGATTTCGTAGCAAATGATGGAAATTCAAAAAATCAAGTCCAACTTAAAGCATGATTTTTAAGTCTTTTATCTTTTTAGGAGTGATAAAGAAAATTATTATAATAAAAATTTGGGTTTGGACCAAAATACAAAATGTAAATTATGCTAATTTTAATTTTTATGTCTAGACCTAATTTTTGTCGAGTTGGATGGACTAAGAAAAATGTCACCTCATCAAAAATTCTAAAACCAAAATCTACTTTTCTTTGCCCTAAAATATGAGTTAAGCTAAGTTAACCCCAATAACACACTATCTAAGTTTTTGCTTCTTTTTTCCTCAAAACAAAGAAAATTTATTTTATTTTATTTTTTTGTTGTAAAGTTATTGTATAGGCTTTTGAGATTTGAAAAATGGTTTTGTTGCCTCTCCTATTAGAGATGAGTAGGTAGAATACAAACAAGTTGTGTCTTTTTTTTTTTTTTTTTGCTTCTCTATATTGCTTTTGAAATGTAAATTCAAAATGCATCTTATTTGTTTTTTCAAATGGACTCTTCTAACAACTGGGCAATAAAATGTAGTTATGAAATGATTTTTCTAATTATCTTTTATTTCCCAGCTACATGCTTACATTGAGCGAAAATCTTTGGCGCATTCTTTGAATGACACCAAGACAGCCATAAATCAACTTCATAAGTTGGCAAGTGCAATCGTGACTGTAATTATAATTGTGGTATCCCTTTTGGTAATGGGGTTAGCCACAACCAAGGTAATCCTTGTGGTGACATCTCAGTTGTTGTTGGTGGGATTCATGTTTCAAAACACATGCAAGACTATCTTCGAATCAATCATTTTTGTGTTTGTGATGCACCCTTTCGATGTTGGTGATCGATGTGTCGTTGATGGTGTTCAGGTGAGATATATGTTTCCTATAGGGCAATAAGCTTTGATAAAATATATTGAGAATTTAATTAACAAAATTTTCTTCCATCTACACAGATGGTTGTAGAAGAGATGAACATTTTGACTACAGTGTTCTTACGCTATGACATGGAGAAGATATATTACCCTAACTCTGTACTTTTAACAAAGCCCATCAGCAATTTTAGAAGAAGTCCGGAAATGGGTGACAGTGTTGATTTCAACATTGACGTCTCCACCTCTGTTGACAATATTATGGCTCTTAAGAAGGCCATACAAATGTAAGTGATTCTTTTCTTCTGCCTTAGTTATGTCAACATTAATATTTTAAATTGTGGCATGGTCATGCTCATCAGTTCAATAAACCACACATAACTCTATGATTAAATAAGCTAGTGATCTAATTATATTGGCAACATAGCCATGTTAACTCATTATTTAATTTGAAAATCTTAAAATGTGATTTATGAACCAAAAAAAGTAGTATGGATTAAAAAATTTCAAGAAAGCGAAAATCGTAAAATTTGAATTGTTGTAGACATAAAGCCATTTTCCCATACTTCTTGGGTTAAGCCTATTTGTAATCTTACTAATTCGAGTAGACTAGTTAAGTTTCTAAAATGTCTCACTAGATTTGAAACAGTGATTATAACACATTCTTAGATTTAAAATATGGTTTGAAAAAAGTTGGTTTGTTTAAAAAAGACGTTGGTATTGAATGCAGATATATAGAGAGCAAGCCAAAGCATTGGAGCCCAAAACACTGTGTTATAGTGAAGGAAATTGAAAATGTGAACAACATGAAGATGATTTTATGTGTTCAACACACCATGAACCATCAGAACTTTGGCGAAAAGAGCATTCGGAGATCAGAGCTTGTTTTTGAGTTGAAGAAGATTTTCGAAAACTTCAACATAAAGTACCATCTCCTTCCTCAAGAAGTACATCTCAACCAAGTCAACATGGGCAATGGGGGCATGTTGTTTAAATCTTAACAGCGACGGATTTTACGTGAAAATGGAGATCTACATGCATCTAGTGATAAATTAATGGTTTTGATTAGATGCAGGTAGCCTCTTGTATTTTGCTTCTTTTTTTTTTTCTTTATTGAAAAATTTATAATAGTCTGGTATACTAAAAAAACTAAGAGTTTAATGAGCTTGTGTTTTCCCTTAATTTCAAAATATGTTTTAAACAATATTTTTTTTAATTTTTGTTGTTGTTGTTGTTGTTGTTGTTGTAATGGCACTTTATTTGGTGCAATTAAAAATTTAATCTTGTAAAAGGTTGACAGCAATTTTTTCAGTTAAAGAACACTTAATTACAATTATAAATCTTCTGTCTATTTTTACACTTTTACAGAACTAATGGGTGAAACACATGATGCATCATGAGATTTGAATATTAGATAATTTATCTTTATTTCTCTACACTCCCTAAGTGATTAGAAGAAAGATTATTTTGGTTTCTTAAACCCAAGGGAGGGAGGGAGAGGGAGGGAAGCATTTTTAGATTATGAAGAAAAGGAGTCATGTACTAATTTTTTAACGTGTTACACCCTAACTAGTATCTTATCATGTGCATAATCTTTATATTTTTTATTTGTAATAAATACTGCTTGCTCTTTGGAGTTGTGTTCAATATCCTAAGCGTAGGATTCAAATGTTATCAAGCATAATACATGGGAGTATCTATGGTCATTTCCACAGGGATTGGATGTAAAGGTCAAGAGTGAATTCTTAGGTTTTGCTACCCAAAGAATGAAAATAAAAGTATAAAAAGCATGTGATTGTGTGTGTAGAGAGGTGTACAATTAACTAAACTAACTAAACTAAAGGAAAAGACAATGAAATGTAATAAGGAACATGATGGATGATTTAGCAATAAAAGTATAATGGTGTTAAATGGAAATAAACATTCTTTTGAACATTTCATCAAACACTTGGAGTGCATATAAATATCAAGAACTACATGTACCAAGCATGACTTATCTACACATAGTCAAGATGATACTAAACCAAGAGGGTTCAAATGTGAAAGTATTTATAACCATTCAAACACAAAGCACAAGGAAAATGGGGTTAAATAATGAAAAATACTCATTAAGGCATTTTAGCAAACACTTGAAGTGCATATGGTTCAAGCACCATTTGTGCCAAGCCAAAGTTTGTTTATAAATGGTTAAGATATACAAAACCAAGTGGTTTCATAAGATGAAGAGTATTTAGCATCATTCAACAAATATTCAAAGCATTGAAATTGAGAAAATCATATTACCTTTGTTGTGGGGTGGAAATCCACTATGGAATCGAACCTTGAGAACCTAAAAAGCGATAAATGCAAGGAAGGTAATGTAAATGCAAGAACAACTAAAATAATTGCAAGGAACTTGAAATAAATGCTATTTCTATTACTTAAAAATGATATAAAGTTTAAGTACTAACTCTAAGGATTACAAATGAAAGAAACAAAGAACAATGCAAAACTAACACTAAACTAAGCTAATCCTAACCTAGAAATGAAGAAAAAGAAGAAACTAACCCCTAACCCTAACTAAAATAAGAGAACTCCCATTTACAAGCTGAAAATTTGTTTAAATACCCCCCTCTAAGGTTACAAATATAAGGGACAAAAGACTTAAGAGCCCTCACACTTTTAGGCTAAATAAAAGCTGAAAAAAAGAATTCCCTAGGCTTACTACCGATAATGAAAAAGTGACTACCAGTAGTAAACCTTGTTGTAACTCAAACTTGCCCATTTTTACTCCTCCAACCTCCAAATTGCTAAAAAAATGCTCCGATTTTAAATGTTTGTATCTTTCTCATCCGGAGTCGGATTTGGATGATCTTTATATTCTCGCGAAGCTTGAGAAGTCTACTTTCCAACCATGGTTCTTATAATCTGATTCAATTTAGAGAGAAATAGTTTTTCAGAAATATCCAGATTGGTCGGTTTTTGCGCTTCTTGACTTCGTTTGCCCATATCTCCCAAAATGTGTTTGTCTTTTGGCTTTAAAATTTGATATGTGATCTCTAAACACACTTAAAAGTATGTCACATAAGTCCCATGACCTTCGAAAGCTACCAAGACTTGACTCGAAGCTCCAACTTTGCATGCAAAAAGCATCCGTTTTATTTCATTTTACCTACAAGGCATAGAAAAGCAATAAAATATAAAAAGCATCTATTTACAAATATAAACGGCTCAAGTATGCACAAAATGGTGGGAATAATGCATGAGAAATATGCAAATATATGATTCAATCAAATATTATAATTAGTTCGTTTTTTATCTTACTATTTTGAAATTTGGTCTCTTCAGTGCTATGGGTTGTGTGCATGTTCTTGGTTTCATACATTGGAACAATAATTAATCATGAACAGAATTAATTTAACAAAATTTGTTATTTCATTTAATATGAATATTAAAGGAGTAGAAATTACGGTTTTGTGAAACCCTAATTGTGATGGTGAATGTTTAGTAGACATCAATCTCATAATTAATGCTTGATAAATTGGCATATAAATTATCTAGAATTCATTAATTCATAAAATGGATATATTCTTACTTACTAGAACCAAAGGTTATTATATAATAACCCTAAATAACTTAGCGATTATATTTACAGGCACTTTCTTTAATTACATGTCTTTGGGAAGTGAATTTATAAATTAATGAATTGAGAGAGAGAGATAGAGAGAGAGTGAGAAAGAGATGCTTACGATTAGCACCCATATGATGAGGCTATGACCTCTTGAGATAATAATATTATTGTGTTCAATACACTCGATGGTTGAATTTTTGAAAACTAGGTAATTGTCTACGTGTCTATGTGACACATTTCCTAGTGTTTGGCAACTGGGAAAATACAAGAAAATGTGTACGTATTTTATTGAGAACCATAGAAAATTACAGAGAAAATAAAGAATTTCTCATTCGACCAATTGAAATCAGATCTAAAAACTATTTTAAAACTCATACTTCCCTCTATTTAGAAGGAATCTAATTGCTATAACTAATTAGGGAAAAAACTAACTTACTAGGCTATCATTACATGCAATCACATAACAACACTTATTACCAAGCAATAAACAAAGGAAACAAGCCTGAAATCTTACCAATGCTCACAACCAACCAGAAACAACATTTCTATAGCACCACATCAACTTGTTCTAACAATTAGGGATGGAAATTTTCCCTATCTCCATTAGGGACTCGCCCCGCCCGCCCTTATAGGGGCGGGTTTTGTTTTAAATTTTCTAGGTAGGGGCAAGGATGGGTTTTAAAAAATTTGTCCCATCGTCTTTTGGGGCGGGTTTACAATATCCCGCCCCAGCTATTTATCCCCACTCCGCGGGGTTTACCCATTCCACAAGCTTTATGGCTGCAGGGGCTGGTTTACAGAGTGCCTCATGAGTTCATTTCATATAATGGACAACATTTTAGAAAAGAAATCTAAGAGTTACGTACTCCAAAAGTATAACATCCGTCATCATCACTCATCCCCCTACCGCCCGCAAACCAATGGAGCAGTAGAAGCGGCTAACAATAATCTTAAGACCATTCTGAAGAAGACTACCGATACCTATACGGACTAGTATGAAAAGTTACCCTTATGGCAAGAAAATAACTCCCTAAAAAAGGCTGCTTAAGCAAAAGGTAGAGTAAGAAAATAGGTCGCTAAGTGGAAAACCTTAAAAGGCCGCTTAGGCAAAAGTTAGAGCATTAAAAAGTGGTTTTTGATCCCCTGAACTATGAAGACCTGATTCTCCACAACCATTAGAAAAAGTTGTGTTAAAGTCGTGTCATTTGTATATATTTTTAGTGGAGATACGTAGGCAGCCCATAAAGATACATTAAGTGAAATCTAGTCTTTTTAAGACATTCCTATATTTTTCTAGCATTGTTGACTGGGGCCCTCTTATTCGTTATCATCCTTTCGCTCTCTCTTCGAAACTCTTATGTGCAATTCATTCGATGAAAGTGATAAAGTGATGCCTTGTGACATAGATGAGAGACTCCTAAGAATGATTGAAATCCTAGACTTTATGATATCCTTGCGAGTTCCTAGCCCTCGCATCATCCACAGTCTATATTATTTGCTCAAACTAAAAGGCCTATCTGTGTCAATCACTTGAGAAGAAGTCAACCGAATAGTCCATCGTGACTGAGCCCACTGCACCAGAAACAGAGTAACTGTTGTCACTTCATGGTCATGATTTTTCAAAGTGTGAATGGTTTAAGAAGCCCAATAGAAAAATGAGTGTCGCAAGCCCTCTAGTTTCACTATGGCACATCCCAAAAAGCGAAGAAGGAATTGATCACCGCAATCTCAAAGTTTGATTGCCAGTTGATGTCAAGAAAAGTTCTATTAGAGATATTCCCTAAAACCAATCCTAAAAAGCATATCAATTTCATATTATAATTATAAGAAGGTTACACTTGTCTTGTATTTAAATATACATGATAAGGTCCATGAATAAATGATAGAGAAATATATATCTCAAGTTGTTGAGATAGGGAAACTTATATTTCTCACACATTTATTCTAAAGGGTTCCTACTCATAGGTTTATCAAATTGGACATTTATAAACCACTAAGAGTAGTACAGATTTAAACTAGCTCCAATTGGAGGATTGGTAGTCTTTCATATCTGTGTATTGATACTATAGTTAATCTGTTGGTGCATGTTAGAGAACATGTACACTGAACATGATCTACAAGAATATTATTACGGAGTTTTAAGTCAAAAGAATATTCTTGTGTTACGTCCATCGAATGGTAATCCTTAGACCTGAGACACCAGAGTTATCTTGTGCATAGGTTATTAGAGTTTGATAGTATCTCGTACATCTTTAACCATTAGGATGTAATCGGTACTTATTGGCTCTAGTGAGTTATGTATAAATATAGATGAGTGTGCAATAAGGAATCATCACTCTCACTTTAATGAAAAAGAATGTTAGGGTTTGTTCACAAAGATAATTCTCATATTGAATCTTTGGCCAGAGTGATAGGTGAATTGTGAAAGACTTTCATCGAGTTCATCTTATTGAGATTATATTTTGTGAGACTTATAACAAGTTGTTAAGATACGGGTTTGACTTATAACCATACCTGATTATCTTAATAGTGACATTAGGGGATGAAAGATTAAGTAACATGAAGGGTTCATTTAGTTCTGCTATTCACCCAAACCTAGGGTACGTCATGATATGTTGCTAGATGTCACTCATGACTAGTGAAGACCTAATGATAAGTGTTATCATTGAGGGCAAAATTGAAATTATTCCAATTGAACCTTAAAATAGAAAGTTTATATTTTTGAAGACGTGAGATGTCCCAGTCCACTACTAAGTAGGGGTGAGTCCAAAAGGTCACACACATAAAAGACACAAGAGAGCTCTTTAATTTAAGTGAGGGATAAGTTTTTAATTTATGTAACTTGTGGGCTCTCTTTTATTAATAGTTAATTAAGGAGGACCAAGTTGCAAAATTAGAAACCCTAGTATTTGCCTATAAATACAAGGGGATGAGTGCATATGAGCACTGAGTCCACCCATACCCGAATAGAAGAGAGGCTATCACCCACATCACTTTAGGGCCGTGAGCTAGAGAGCTTGTTTCTCCATTGTTGTGATCTTCTCTCTCCCTCTCAAGCTTGCTTTATTCAAGAGTTGATCAAGTGCAAGGACTTTGAGGAGTTTTGTGTTCATGTGGATACCTTGGAGGCTTCATACTCTTTGAAGCTTGGATTCGATCAAAAGTTTCATCGAAGGCAAATTAGGTAAGTTTATTTAAATTGCTTAAATTGTGTTCTTACTTTAATTCATGATCCTATGCCTGTGCTTGATTATTTGCTTTATTGTGATGATGGATTTATATTTATAAAAAGTTTTATCGTATGTTCTTTCCACTACCAATCCTATGGTCACAATCTTTCAGTGGTATCAGAGCCAACTCAAGAATGATCATGAATTCTTTGATGGCTTGCAATGGTTAATCAGTTAAAGCTTAAAAAATCAAGGGTACTTGAACCCTAGTGAATTTGACCATGAGGGTTTGTTGAGAAACCTTGTTTGTTTAGGATTAATGGCAACTAGGGTTAATAGAAACCCTAGTCTAGGTTTCGGCAATAGGGATTGCTCCCTATGGATTTCGGCGATGTAGGGTTTATCCCCTCTTGGTTGTTTGGCTTTTAGGGTTTGATAGAAACCCCCTATAGGTTTTTCGGCCCTCTCTCTCCTCTCCCCTTTGGAATTCGGCCACTAGGGTTTTCCAAACCCTAGATGGTTCTTGTCTTGGTCATCATGTGATTAGGGTTTTGGAAGCCCTATGATGAATGGCCATAATTAAATCTTAGATTTTGTGAAACCCTAGGATGATGACATTCTTGTTTTTGGAAACTTCTTGTTTTTGGGAAACTAGGATGCTTTGCTTTGGAGTTTTAAAAACCATATCTTGATTTGGAAACAAAAAGTTTAGGAAACCCTACTAGGGACCCACGGCCATTGGGTTTACACCCTCCTTGGATTCGGCCTTTAGGGTTTTTGAACCCTAAACTTATTTGTTAGCTTTCTTGATTAATTTTAAAGAGTTTGGGGATAGGGTTTGACTTATAACCATACATGATTATCTTAGCAGTGACTAATTGTTATGCAATCATGCATGTTCCAAAGAGATAATGTAGTCCATTTTGCCATTCCTTAATGTACATAAGTAGTATATAATTAATAGTTTTTCTATTTATGTAGTTATTTGTGTCTTTGCAGAAATCTCGCGCTTTTTGGAATAAAAAGTAAGCTAAGTGAAGCAAGAAAAGTTTTGAAGCAAGTTGAAACTTGCTTGTGAGGAAATCTGCACTTAAAGCTCATTACCGATAATGGCATTGACCATTATCGGTAGTCATCCCCTCCAGCTGCAGCAAAATATCAGATTCAGTTTCTGTCAAGCACCATTACCGATAATGGTATCTACTATTATCGGTAGTTCATCTTAAAGCAATAAAAGTAAATGGTAGGATTCTAGGGTTTCCACTCATCCACAACCAAACAACAAGCTTCTCTCATTAGAAATTCTCATCTTGGATCCATTAAAGAATGGTCTTTGATGGAGGATTTAACTTTAGAAGCATTCAAAACAACAAAAGATAGGAGAATGATAGTAAATGCTCACTTAGACATTTTATCAAACACCTAGAGTGTATAAAGGTTCAAGCACAATGTGTACCAAGAATCACTTGTTCACACATTGTCAAGAAGATGCCAAACCAAGTATTTAGAAGAGATAGTGAGTATTTATCATCATTCAACTTCCATTAAAGCACAAAAAGATGAGAGAGTGTTGTTACCTTGGTTGATGATGGGTTTCTACCGTTTGAATCCTACCTTGGAGGCTTAGAACTCCATTAAAGCTAGAAAACAAGGAGTAAATGCAAGAACAACAACAATAAATGCAAGAACTATTGATTACCAATTGAAAGTGTAGCCTTACAACACAAATACAAAAGTAAAACAAACTAAATCAAACTTACAAACAAGAAATGTAACAAGAACTAGCTAAAAACTACACTACTCCTAAAACTAAGAGAGTAAACTAAGCTAAACTAACTAAAAACCCTAGAAAACTAAGAGAGTCCCCTAAAACTAAGTGGGAGTGCTGCCATTCCAGCTGCAAAATGAGTTTAAATACCCCCTCCCTTAGGGTTACAAGAATGGGAGATGAAAAGACCAAAGTGCCCTTGCTTAAAAACTCAAAATACACAAACTGCTGCAAAATCGGGGCTCAGTACCGGTACTCAAATTTCAGTACAGGTACTCAACCTCTGCTGCCATAATATGCAACTTCAGTACCGGTACTCAAATTTCAGTACCGGTACTCGAATGCAGAAATTGCCTAAAAAGTTGTCCCGACTTCAAATGCTCATAACTTTCCCGGAGTCGGATTTTGACGTTCTTTATATGCATGCGAAGCTTGAAAAGTCTACTTTCCAACCATGGTGGTCTCATTGTATGATTCAATCTTTGAAGACTTCCAAGGTCCCACTTTGCATGCCAAAAAGCATCCATTTAAGTGCATTCAACCTACAAAGGCTCAAAAACAACAAAAAAGTCAAATGCACCTATTTACAAGGTAAATGGCTCAAGTATGTACAAAATGATGGGAATAATGCAATAAAAGTATGCAATATTATGGTGCAATCAGTAGTTCATCTTAAGCAAGAAGGTATCCATGTCCAGCAGAAGTCCATTACCGATATCCATCTTACCATTATCGGTAACAGTAGTTTGATACATCAGTTCAAAGCTCCAGAGTGATCTCCTTACCGATAACCAGTCATCCATTATCAGTAACTGTAGACATAATGCAGCAATAAGTTTTTCAGCCAGCGGCCATTATCGATAGTCCCATACTTCCATTATCGATAGTGGAGATGCCTTAGTCCCAGTCAAGTTTTCCAGATCAAGCTAATGACCGATAGTTCCAATCACAATTATCGGTAATAAAGTGATGTATTGATGAACAAAATTCCGGCAGAAGACCATTACCGATAGTGCTATTCATGACTATCGGTAATTCTAGTTTACGTAATTTCGAAGTGTTGATTCAGAAGAGCCATTACCGATAATTGGCCTTGTCATTATCGGTAATGGGCACCGCCTTAACATAAATATCTAGATTTTCTGACTTTTTGAAGGGCAAAATTGTAATTTCCTTGGTCCTAGTATATAAGCTTTTGCCCAGATCTTTGTATATACGTTTTTACTTGTAATTAGAATAGTTTTCAGGTTTTGTGAAGGTTTTCTTTCTTCTCTCTCATCTTTTTCATCTTTCTTGTTAAATAGCTTAAGTTAGTTTATGTTTTAGTTAAATTTCAAGTTGTAATCTTAATTTTAGTTAGTTTTAATCTGTATCAAGAACTTAGTTTTATTTAATTCCAGTTTATTTAAGTTAATTCCATACTTTTCAAGTTTGAATTATGTTTTTAAGTTCTTTTAAGTTGGTTAATTTTATTTCAATCATCATGAGTAACTAAATACTTAGCTGGAATGAAGAGGGATACTTGATTCTTATCAGAGGTCTTACTTTTCACAAATAACTTACTTGACAGATTTGGATATTCATACTAAACATAGAATTTATATATGGTCCATGAGGAACTGTCAGCTTTTATTATCTGTTGAAAAGGTTTCTTGCCACAGGTAGTTTTTAGCACTAAAGGCGTTCCAAGTGTGTGTTAATTGTATTAAAATAGTGTTTATAATGAATATCCTATTTCTTGAATAGCTGGTTAGTTTTAATTGTCAAATCTTCCATCCATACCATTCTTTAATGTTATATGGATGAGTAACATTTGTGATGAATTAGAACTAATGATATGAATAAGTTGAACTCTGAATTCCAGTTCTGTCTCTTTTTAAGTAAGGCTATAAACAATCCTTGTGTATTTTACCCAAAACCAATTTCAAAACAACCATTGATTTTCTTTTCTTTTTTTATACACTAAACAACATTTCAAAAGGATTTTCAAGTTTTTATATGACTGATTATCTCTGAGGACACAACTATGGACTCCATGTATTATTACGCTTGCAAGGGTAGATCCTACGCTTGGGATTGATCATCACTTTATACGAGAAAGCATTTTTGGCGCCGTTGCCGGGGATAGGCGACAATTGAAAAACAGCTAATTCTGAAGTGGCTAGTGGTAACTTGCGATTTCATTGCAAGTCCGATACGTTTCTTCTCTTGATAGTTGTTTAGTCACTGTAAATACCACAAGAGTACTTTTCATTAATTAGTGCATGTCCATTTGGATTCGAGACGAGTCTAACTGACTTGTATGAGTTAATCAAAAGGACTCAGTAAATAGAAATTCTATTTTTTCTGAAAATACCTCACTTAGATCATTTTCAATGGAGTTACCCTATGTAGAAAACCCCCATTTCAATCCTGAACAAGTTTTAAATTCTCAAAATGCTGAAGGAATTGGAACCGGTAATGGTGCTAGCATTGGTGAAGTCCAACATAATCAGACTGTAAATGGTCAAAATTTCCCTGTACCACCCCAAGGAATTGGGAGGGTAACCAATATGCAATACCCCCCCCATATCCTCAGTACCCACAGTACCAAGTTGTGCAACAACCTCCAGTCCATCAAAGAAGAACTCTTAGAGAGACTCTTCATCCGCAGAGATATTCTCTGCCAAGTTGTATTGTGCTGCCTCATGACGCAGTGGAATTCCCCATAAAACTTGATATGGTGAGACTTCTTCCCCTATACAATGGGTTTGAGTCAGAGGATCCATATGAGTTCATGCATGATTTTGAGGAAGTGTGCGGCACTATGCTGTACACAGGCGCACCGCACAATATAATTTGTTTAAGGATGTTTTCTTTCTCTCTTAGAGATTTAGCAAAAAAATGGTTAATGTATCTTAGGGAAAACACTATTTTCTCTTGGACTCAGTTGCAGCAGCAATATTTTGATAAATTCTTCCCACCAGAAAGAACCAATGCTTTGATGAAGGCTTTACAATATTTTACTCAGAAAACCAATGAATCTTTTGCCAAGACATGGGAACGCTTTAAAAGTTTGACTTATGCAATTCCCCATCATGGCATGGATTTGAGCCAACTCATAAATTATTTCCATTAGGGTTTAACTTCTTATACAAAAATGTTTATACAAATGATGAGTAATGGCATGTTTTTTGAGAAAAATCCTGTTGAAGCTTGGGACCATTTGGATTTCATTGCTGTGAGAGCTCGTGACTGGGAAGTGAATACTATCCCAGAAACTTCTCGACCTCCAACTGGAGGAGGAAAATTTGTGGTAAAAGAACATGACAAGACTCAAGCCAAATTAATTTAGTTAATGAAAAAAGTTGAGGCTTTGGAAATAAAAAAGGTAAATGAAGTTTCTACAGTCCCTGTTTCTAAGGAAACAAAATTTTGCAATCTGTGCAACATACAAGGGCATTCAATTGATTATTGTCCTTCGTATCCTACCTTTAAAGAGTCTTGCAATGACCAAGCTAGTGTCAATGCCATTAGCCAAGGACCTTTTCAAAAAGCTTCCAATTTTCAATATGGGGAGACATATAATTCTAATTGGAAAAATCTGTTAGAAGTATGCCCTAAAACCAATCCTAAAGGGTATATTAGTTTCATATTATTATAATATATGGAAGGTATAACTTATCTAATATGTTCAAACATATACGATAAAGTCCATGAATAAATGATAAGAGAAATATGCATCTCAAGGTGTTGAGATAGAGAGACTGATATTTCTCATACACATTTATTCTAAAAGAGTTCTTACTCAAAGGTTTATTAAAGTGGATATTTAATTAACCGTTTGAAGAGTAGCACAGATTTAAACTAACTCCTATGAAGGATAGGTAGTCTTTCCTATCAGTGTAGTGACACTTAGGTTAATCTGTGGGTGCATATTAGAGAATATGTACACTAAACATGATCTACAAAGAATGTTCCTATGGTAGTTCTGTCAAAGGAATATTCTAGTGTTATGTCCATTTATTTGGTAGTCCTTAGACCTGAGACACCATAGCTGTCTTATGCATAGGTTGCTAGGGTTTGATAGTATCTTGTACAGCCTTATTCATAAGGTTGTAATTGGTGCTTATTGGGTCTAATGAGTTAAGCATGAAGATGGATGAGTGTGCAATAAAGGATCATTACTCTCAGTTAATAAGAGAGAGAATGTCAGGATTAGTTCACAAAGATAATTCTCAAAGGGAACCTCTGGCCAGAGTGATAGGTAAACAGTGAAAAGTGTTTCGCTGCGATTACCTTATTGAGATTATATTTTGTGGAACAGATATCAAGTTGTTAAGATAGGGTTTGACTGAAACCATACATATTATCTTAACTGTGACATTAGGGGATGAAGGATTAAATAACATGAAGGGTTTACATAGTTCTGCTATTCACCTAAACCTAGGGTACGTCATGATATGTTGCTAGATGTCACTCATGACCAGTGAAAGCCTATTGATAAAGTGTTATCAATGAGGGCAAAATTGGAATTGTTCCAATTGAACCTTAAAATAGAAAGTTTCTATTTTAGGAGACATAGAGATGTCCCTGTCCACTGCTAGGTTAGGGTGAACCCAAAGGGTCACACACAATAAAGTGTAAGTGAGTTTCTTGAACTTGTGGGAGGGGAATTCTATCTTTGAAATATGTTTGACTTTAATTATTAATGGTTAATTAATTAAAAGTCAATCAAAACCAAGAATATGATTACTCTATACAAGGATGTTTGGTCATGCTAGCACTAGTAACCAAACACTCCTTAAAGAGGAGGAAGTCTATAAATAAGAAAAGAGGGAACCCTAAATAGCAAGCATCACATTCTAGGGTTCCCACTCTCCCTAGCCATTTTCTCTCTCCTCTCTCCCTCTCCAAGCTAGCTCCTCACAAGGTGTTGTGGAGGACTAGAAGGTTCAAGGAGTCTTGCACTTGTGTGGATACCTTTAGAGGTTTCATCGCTTTGAAACTCGAAGGAAAGCTATTTCGCAAGGATTCACAAGCAAGTATATTTATTGTTTTTAAATATATGTTCTTGTATTTTTAATACATAACCCTATGCTTGAATCGATTCTTGAAGGTTGTGTATATAGATTGTTTTCATAAAAAGAAAAATTTTTGTTTTTCACTTCCACTGCGAATCCATGTTTTTGACACAATCCTTTCATTCCAAGCCTTTTCCTCAAGCTTCAAGGACTCCCAGGACCTCAAGGACTTTAAAACTTAAGCTAGAGTGCTATGGGGGAAGCTTGTGCAATTGTTCAAGCCTCTACTCTCCAAGCTAGCTCTCTAAAGCTTATTCTGTGTGTCAAAATTGATTTCAAGGCCCTCTATTTATAGGGAGGCCTGAGTTTGATCAATGGCTGAGTTTGAATCTCTTAGAAGTGATCCAAGGGCTCAAAACCAGCCTTCCAAGGTGTTCATACTCATCCAAAAGTCCCCATGGCCGAACTGGACACATGGCAGGGCTTGGAAGAGTCCCGGGCAGAAAAGAGACTGAAGAAGAGCAGTTATTAGACAAAATGGTCGATGACCATCCACTCTAGGACGGTTAGCCATCCCTCATGGATGGTTGGCCGTCCCTAGGTGGACGGCCATCGATCCCCCATCTCCAAAAATGCCCTATGTGGGCCTGTCTCAGCCCGTTTCGACCCGGTTTCGGCTTTTCGGGCCCGTTTTAAGTCCAAATTTGACGATTCAAGCGCTGAAACGATCGTGATTCGATTTTCCATGTTTTAAGAAGTGTGTGAAGTGAAAATGCATTGACTGAGGTCAAAGGTTTAGGGAAAAGTCTACCGATTAGTTGTTTTGGGCCTGCCTGCCGGGCCCAAATTAGGGTTTTGAAATTTGCTAACCGATTGCTTCTGAAATCATTTCTTCTTCTTGAAACAAGTTTTAAAATGT
>JAESVK010067840.1:11092-28630 GCA_017140935.1 Hamamelis virginiana
GTCCCATAAAACTCTATCAATTTTCTTAATTTAATTAATTTTTTTTTATAAATAATAACTCATTTATGGTTCGAACTCAAATTCCCGATTAATTAATTAAATATAGGTGAAGATCCTCTCCTTGCCTAGTTCTCTTTTGGGCTACCTTAGCTAGCAATCTCATGCTGCCACCCAGGACGGGTCCAACCTTAAGGCTGGTTAGGCGGCGGCTTCTTGCCTCCAAAAATAGAAGGCCTCCCCTTATATATTCATGTGTAAGAGAAGAGTTTATATATCTATTTAGATGTAAAAGTGAAGAGTGAGCTAGACAAAAGATTCTTCAACTTTCACCAAAACTCCACAAATGGAAGGCCTACAAATATTTTAGGTACTTTCCTAAGAGTTTATATATCTATTTATATTTATATGTACAAGTAAAAAGTGGGTAGACAAACCTTTTCAACTTTCACTTAAATAGTCATTATGTTAGTCAAGAAAGCTAACTTTTATATATATAGATATAGTGAAATGATTTACTCAGCTACTGCTTACTTAGATCTAATCAGTTAAGACTTATGGTCATTGAATCATCTCATGAATTGAGGTTTTTTTAAGTGATGAGATGATTCAATGCCCATAAGTGCTTAGTTGACTAGATCATTACTCTATATATCTATATGGCTATGGGAAGTAGCCGGTAAACAAGCTAGAATGCTTCCCAGTTCCCATATTAAATTTATATTATTTTAATACCTATTTTATATTATACACATATATATACCTATTTTTATATATAATATTTTATATACCTATTTGATACACTATTCTCTCTCTAGACTGGTATACGGCCATTTACAAAGCTACAAGCTCTTTCTCCTCTCTTTTATAATCCACATATCAATTGATTGCACAATAATTGAAGATCGAAAAAGAAGAAGCTAGTGTTCAATTAGGTAGTTTCAAGCTTTTGATCATTATAACCATTTTTGTGAGTTCATTCTTTTTATAATCATTTAGTTGTACTCTTGAAAATATCTATTGATTGTCTCTACTTTTTGTTTAGTTATATATATATATATATATATATATGAAATATTTCTACTAGAAAATTTGAATCTGGATATGAAAATCTTAAAAAAAGAAAAGAATAGATAAATTGATTCAATCTCAAAAAGCTAGGAGATATTCAGGGCCGGCCCTGAGATTTAGGGAGCCCTAAGCAAACTTCCAAAATGGGGCCTTACATAGTACATAATGACACAAAAAAAAAAATTATAACTACCAATTTTTATTATTTTATTTGTTAGTACACATACAAAGTTTTATGGTACATATCATTACTATAATCATTTAGTAAAAGAAAATACAATTACAAAAAAAGCAGTTGAATAGAAAAACATACCAGCTCAATTTCACTATCTTCATCCACAAAGTTTTCATTCTCAGTCACATTCTGATATTTTTCAGTCAAAACTTATTCAACTGAACTTGAAGCATCTGTTTGTTTATTACTAGTAATAAACTTGTCAAGAGCTCCTGCTTGAGATTGAATAAATTCTTATATTTTTTGCTTCTTTTTCCTTTTTTCATATCCAGAAATATACTTTCTACTAGGAGGGCATAATTATATGATCAAATCTAAAACAATAAAGAAATTAAAAATCAATTTACTTCTCTAAAAAATTCATAAGAAATTTTCAATGTTTATATGTCAAAATTTATTTCTTATATGATAATGTTTCGATTAAAAAAAAAATAGTAATACGAAGCTAATACAAAAGCACGTCTAAACTCCTAAATCAAAATCTAAAAATCTCACTTTCATAACAAAGGGCAATAATATACTATAATACCAAGCAAATATAAAGTCCTAATTCCTAAATTAAAATCCTAAATAAAAAATTTAAATTCCATATCAAATAAATAATAATAATAAATTTGGGGGCCCCTTAAAATTGGGGGCCTCAAGCAATTGCTTTAGTAGGCAAAAGCCAAGGGCCGGCACTGGAGATATTGATAAATATATTTTTTTTAATAATAAACAAAATATAACAGTAAATGAACAACCAACTCCCAATCATTTGACAGAAACTGAAAATGATGAAATAATTGAAAAAAAATTGATAATAATGAACAAATCAATGAATAATGAACAATAACAATAAAATATATAAATTAAAAATTAAAATTTAAAATGTATATATATATATATATATATATATATATATATATATATGAAAGAAAATGAGACAGAACAAAATGAAAATGAAAACCTTAATGAAAGTTCCGATTCCATTCCTACTAATATATATGATCCAACACAATGGAAAAATATTGATACAAAATTAAGGAGTATTAGTTGAAACATGCTCAATTAAGAGATTTATTAGTTAAAATCCTATTTACGATCGACTATGTTATAAGAAAGATTATGTGGATTAGCAATATTATCTATTGAAAATGCATGATATATTAGAAAAACTTGAATATAAAAACGTAATTAATAATTTTGCATCTCAAAAAGCCAAAAGAAAGAATTTTAAATAATTATTTTACTATATAAAAAATAGAATAATATTATGTATATTTAATATATTAAATATCAAAGAGGCCTCATTTAGAATTTTTGCTTTTGGCCTCAAATTTGATTGAGACGGTCCTGCTACCACCTCACCCAACTAATGATCAACTAATGATCCTAAGGCTAAGAATTGAGCAGCAAGTTGGAACTCAAAGGGCATTGATACTTGATGGGCAAAATTACTATTTTGCCCCTATAACAAAAAAACTTCATTTTCAAATAAAGTGCACTACCATATGATCAGTTGCAGAATATATTTTGAAAATCCAATTGTTGGATAAAATATTCCCCTTATGAATGTCATGGTTGTCTAAAATCATTGTGATTTAATGGTCGGTTTTTGAAAATTTTGAAAAATCTAATTGCAAAAATTGTGACATTTCGAATAACAAAAAAACACAATTTTTCATTGCGACAATTTTCTAAAATCGACGGTTGGATGATCGTGATTTTTGGCAAACATGACATTTATAAGGGGATTATTTTATCTAACGGTCGGATTTTCAAATATATTCTGCAACTGACCGTATAGAAGTGCACTTTATATTATTATTATTATTATTTTTTTTTGTTATAGAGGCAAAATTGCCCATCAAGTGCCAACGACCTTTAAAGCTCCAACTTGCTGCTCAATTCTCAGCCTTAGGATCATGAGTTGGGTGAGGTGGCAGCATGAGATTGCTAGCCAAGGTAGCCCAAGAGAGAGCTAGGCAGGGAGAGGATCTTCACCAATTAAGAATGGGTTATTTACGCATGGTCCTTTTTATAACTTTTGTTTACCTAAAAGTCCTCCCATCTTTTCACTTTACCAAAAAGTCCTTTTTGTAAATTTTGTTTACGCAGATGTCCTAGATCTTTTCGATGGGGAGAGAAATGCAAGTGATGGCAATGGCAATGGCAATGGCGGTAATAAAGAGGAGAAAGAGGCCAACATGAAAAGCAGGGACCAAGTGAAGTTGGCGACGGCCGTGGACAATAACCTCCAATGCCAAGGTCTACAATCCTCCATGTTGTCATTGTTGGCAATATAATGTTTCACCGATATGCCTGTAAACACATTAGCAATCCAGGAGAAATACAGCATTAAAAAAAATAAATAAATAACAAGCATAACACCATTTTTCAGTCAAAAAATCAAATGATCGGCTACCTGACAGAAGGAGGTAATTTGATACAATCTAACAGTTAAGGGGGCACATTGATGCAATCGAAACTATGAGGGGGTGCAATATGAAAACGACCAATAATACAGAAGGCAAAGTATAATTTTTCCAATTTTTAATGGACGACAGACCTCTTTGAGCCGTAAGTAACAACTAACAAGGGGAGGTGGTCAGCATTAATTTCGCCTGCTTTGGCAACTTAGAATATGAACTAATTAAGTAAACACAAGGAGAGTTGGAATCTTTGGGTCAACTTTGTATTCATTTAAAATGCATAAACTTCAAAAAACACTCAGCCATCTAACTGAGTTTAACCGATTTTGATTTCACTACTATTCAGTATGTTTCTTTTTTCCCGTACGTAAATCTGTCTTCGTTTTTCTTTTTCTTTTTAGGGGATGAAAAATACTTAGTTGGGAAAATAAAAGGGTGTGCATTACTTAGGACCCATTTTCATTTGCTTTTCTTAAAATTATTTTTTTAAGCTTAAAATTTCATTTGATCTAAGAGATGGGACAATTAATATTCAAGTTTAGACAACTTGAGGAGTGATAGGATGCATGGGTGTCAATATTTTTCATATTAGAAGTGATTGGGGCACAAAAACTAGGGGCCCCAACTTTTGCTATAATCATTTTTAGTATGAAAATTTTGATATATGAAAACATGATTTGAACAAAATTTTATATTTTATTCCAATAAATAGTTCTTCAAAAGAAATTTTAGAAAAATCTAATGCAAACACGACTCTAGCATAAAAGAGTGATTGAATTCAATATTTTTTATTCCAATCTTGAATTGTTGTTATATGGAAATTACTTTCTACATAAAAGAATGCATTATAAGATGAACACAATGGTTTCCTGCACCATAACAGAACAAAAAGAGCTAAAAGAAAATTTGTATATTCCACTAAGGTCTATTTTTTTTTTTAAAGCCAAGTGTGAACCATCTTATTTTTAAAGGATTACTTCAATTGAATTTTTGAAAAGGTTAGGAGTCGCAACCTTTTTTTTAAGGAATAAGAAAACTTTAAAAATATTTTATTTTATTTAAATTAACAAAACAATTTCTTTATTTTTGGAAAAGCACGGTCAACGAATCAAAGATGGATTCGAGGGCTAGATTATGACGTGGAAAGGTACCAATAACAAAATCTTGTAGGCACCCACTTCACCCTAATTAATTAAAGGTTTCCTAATTTATTTGGGCTATTAAATATCTTATCTACATAATGAAAAGAAAATCAAACAAAATCCTAAAAACTTAGGATATTTAGCATCCTAAGGCAGACTTGAGCTCTATTAGTACCTACGTATTTTACTAGATTCCCAATAAACTTCAAAGTCCACGTAGTTCAAACTATCGAAGGACTCATCCTATCGTAGGGAACTACATTCATGCCATGCAAACCTTATCTAAAAGATTCATCTCTTGAAGAATTGTAATCACAGTACAACTCTTTTAATCAACAATCCTAACTCATTTAAGACTTTATCCTTGAAAGGCTTTGTTTTTAAAATAACTCTTTTTTTGAAAATCATTTGATTTTGAAGAGTCCTATTCAAAATACAACTCTAGAGTAAGAATTGTATTTGAAATAGATTTTTATCACAAAATACTTTGATTTTTACAAAAGACTTGATTTTATAGTAAAATAGAATTTTATGTGAAAAATGAGTTTCTCAAGGCTAGTATCCTAACTAAGTTGAACGATTAATCATTTACAACAAGAGAGCCCTAAGGAGGTAAGAAACCTCACCTAAACCTAAGGTTTCTTGTCTATTCTTAACCTAACTATATCTAGAGGCTAAATTTGACCTAAACCTTTGATTAATGTGAATCATAAGCATGCTTCTAGTTATAATGCAAATCAAGACAACAACTAAATAACATCAAAATCATGTTTAAAAATAACGAACAATGATTAAAAATGATGAATGTGCTAACCTAATTGCTTCTATGTGAACCTAGGTAAAATTTCTATGTTAAAATGACTTAAAATCATGTTTTAAATTGATATAAAAATAATTTTTTAAATGAATATAAAAATGCAATTTTATACTCCTATATGAAACTATTCTATATGCTATCGATATGTTAATATCAATGAATTAAATCATGCTATTAATCAACTAATTACACAAGGGAAGAAACTTACCTCATGCAATCGCTTCTTCGTCCACAATTTATATTTCAAACAATTATGCTTAAAAGAAATAACTCCTAAGCATGCTACTAAGCATAAATCATAATTCAATCATGACATGTGATCAATAACATTCAAATAATATTCTTGATATGAATATTGAATAGCAAGACTCTAATTCCTATATGCTTCTAAACTAGAAAGAAGAAAATAAAAACCCTAGTATGCTTCTAGTAAAAGAAAAAGAAAATAAAATAAAAAGCAGAAGGAGAAAACTTACCTCTTGAAGACCTAAGGTTGCTGGAAATTCTCCCTTGAACTCCTCTCTCTAAAGAACCTCTTACAAAATAATAATAATAATAAAAAGTCTCCAGAAAATCGTCCTCAAAACCTCTAACTAAGGCCCCTATTTATAGAAAATTGGCTCAAGCATGGACGGTTGAAATCAAATATAATAGGCATGATCCAAGGGCTCATATTGATTGTCCTAAGGTTATAAATAATCGGATTATGTCAAAAAACTTGAAAAAAAAATAACGAATAGAAAAGTAAAAAAGTCCTACAAAAGTTGAAAACTCGAAGTTTGAGAAAACTAGGGAAAAATGACTTGATGGCCATCCAGCCCTAGACGGTTGGCCGTCCAAGCTTCGACGGTCATCAGATCTTTCGTCCAATTTTGTAAAAATTGAGTCTTTTTGGAACTCTTCGACTTGTTTTTGATGTATCTTCTTTGTTTTTAGTCCAAATTCGATTTTTGATGTATCTTCTTTGTTTTTAGTCCAAATTCGATTATTCAAAAGCTTAAACGACTAGGACTCAATCCTCTATGTTTCTAAAAGGATTTTTTTACTTCATAAAACATATCTTGAAAACATTTTAGAAAATCATTTTAAGGTTTTAGAAAACTTTTATTTTGGAAAATAGTAGAGTCCCGGTCAATTTTGGGTTCAGCCTAAGGTCAATTGATCGCTATGGATCGTTATAAACCAAGTCAATCTTAAGCAGTGCCATTGTAGATTTATCATTGTAAAAATGGTTTCTTTACCTTGGATTATTGATATGATTTATTTTTATACTTCAAATTTCACCTTCCATGGAAATTAGAGTAGTTGTGACTGTACTACTCTCGCTGTTTCTTCCTTGGAAAAAGAATTTCCAGAAAACAAAGGTGAAAAAAGCTATAACTGTTAGAAAGAATGCAATTTTATTTCCTTAAATCAAACCTAGCAGCTAGCGCTACGGGCCCACTGCAATCTACGCAAGGGTGCTGGCCACCTAAGCCAACACTCTTATTTTATAAAAAGAGTTGCCATACATCTCAAAAAAATATTTTAAAAAAAAAACAATTTCATAATTGTCTAACTAATGATTCAAGCTTTTAATTTACTATTATTAAGGAAAGAGTTTTGATAATAAATCAATGATTTAAATTCATTTGCAGCATAATTTTGTTTTTTTGTTTTTTTGTTTTTTTGTTTTTTTGGGATGTTAAACATGTTTCTTTTTACATTTTTTAGAAAAACATTTGATTCACTAAAAATATTTAATTTACTTGCAAACTCAAGATATTGTGGTAATTTACAATGTAGATTTAAGTTGGCTTAATAATAGTACCAGAACTTAGAGCACACATGATGCATGTGCGAACGAAAAAAAATATAAAGAATAATTTTTGAAAATTTTAAAATAAATATCAATAGTAACTTTACTTTGGGACACTTTATATTATTGGACAGAAGTATGGCCTCTCTGCAATTATTAGGAAAAAAACGTTGGAACGAAGAAACGTAGTGGTCATCTTCCCTGCAAATTATCCCTCCCTAAATAGTTAAAGGAAGCCATCAAAATATTTAAATATGAGTATGTCAGAATCATCAATAGGAAGAGCTCACTAATATTCACGACCTAATCATCAAACCCTTAATTGGCTTTATGCCCATACTTCCTCCAAGGAGGGATATCTGCAAGCTTATGCATTACTGATAGCAGGTACCTTGAAAACAATTGCAAGCTCTTAGTGCCAATAAAGCACAACTAATTGAGCAAAAAAAAAAAAATGTGAACTCTATTACAAGCAATTGGTTCATGCAGAACATTAGCAATTGAACAAAGTGTAGAAACAAATCTAACCTCTTCTTTGAGTAGTGGCATCTCCTCTTGTGTTGTGAGTTTTGATTTGAAGAGAGAGCCCCACCAATTATATGGAAAGGATTTCTAATGATGGGTTTCCCAAACAAAGAGAACTTTTAACAATTGAACCCATTTCTTGAATTGGCTTTTTGAGAAAATTAATTTGATTGGAGAAACTGTAGACCCTTGGATAGTTAATTGATCTGTTCTACAATTTGGGTTGTCTAATAGGATGTTTTTAGGAATAAGGGTTTGAAAAATTTTCATCTCTAATTCTCACAATTGAGGGAGGCATATTTTGACCACTACATTTCTCCATTCGAACAGCATAAAACTTCATTCTCATGGAGTTGTTTTTTCATTCATAATTGCCACAAAGGCTCTACATGACAGTTGTGTCAAATTTCCATTCACTAAATTAATGTCTGTCTCTAATTTGTCATTCATTGAATTTTATTTAATTTATTGGTATGAAATTGAGAAAAAAAAAAGTACATGGACCACATTAAAAAGTGTCTCAAAGCCAGGGATAAAGGTAGTTTGTTTTTTTTTTTTTTTTTTTTTTTTTCAAAATAAAGTTATATATTTAAGAGTTGGGAAAAAAAATAGAGTAGGTGGTTATAAAAATGAGCCATGGATGATATGGAATTAAATATTTATAAAGGGTAATTTTTGTATAAAGGAATGAGGACATTATTGCTTACTATTTCTGACTAATCGAATGGACGGAATTTACAGGTGGTTTCACTAGGATTAGTTCGAACCTAAATTTCTGTATAGGAAACCCAATGTCCCCACTCTCAAAAACAGAAAACAAAAAAAAACAAAAACAAAAACAAAAACAAAAAACAAAACAAAACAAAACAAAACAAAACATATATCATGCACTAATCTTTCAAAAATAAAAATAAAAACCTCAGACTGGGATAACCTAAACTTGTGCAGTAAAAACCTAATCCATGACTACCCTATCGCAAACCACTTGCCAAACAATCCCTTAAGTTCGTGAAGTCCCCGCCATAGTTGGCGACAACTGACTGCTGAGTAATCTGTTTCTGCCTCTTTGGGGCTTTTAGACAAACAGGTAAACTACAAGACAGCAAACCTCTGCTCTGCAACATTTTCTCCGTTTTACTCCATGGCTATACCTCACTCAAATCTTCATCCTCGATACATTCCTTATACATTACATAAAAAACATCTCTCCATCTATAATCCAAAGATATCGCACTTCACCACCAACACCAGATTCCGACTCCAATTTTCTATCACTTTCCCAAGAAACAACCGTTTTTCCCTTCGAAAATTAGCTTCCGTTGATGGATTCTCAGTTCCAAATGTTCCGGAAGATGGGGCGAGGAACGGTGGAGAGAAGAATGTTGATTTTTTGGAGATAATGCAAAGATGGGTTATTTTTCTTCAGTCGGTCTGTCCAGGCGGCAGTTGGTGGAATTTATATGATCCTAATGAGGTAGAGATTAGGGCAACGAAGCCAATTACAGTGCTGCATGCTCTTCGTCGAATGTGGGGATTGGTTGAAAATGATAGATGGGTTATAATTGTTGCATTTGGTGCCTTGATTGTCGCTGCGGTGCGTGTGATTTTTAACTCTTGTTTAGTATATGCATGATTAATGGCAATTGATCTGAAATGTGGCTACTTTACGCAGCCAATTTTACATGAGATGATGTGATTTATTTAGTGCCTCATCTCAATGTGAATGCATTTTTAGCGATTTTGAGATTTACATGTCATGCATGTCACATATCACGTTAATGAGATATCAGTAGCCATTCGATTCATAACTCACATTTTTTATTAATGAAAATCTTATGAAAGAAACATATAATCTAATGGTGAGTTTTACAAAATATGGCTCTTACAAAAAGTTACTAAAACTTTTGTAAAAGTTTTTGTTCATTGAATCCGTCCCAAGACTCCTATATATATACAACAATGATCAGGTGCGGTATGTACCGCCAATGCGGTACATGTTCATGGCTGTCCATGGCATGTGCGCATGCACGTGCGTACACGTGCATGCCACAGACGGCCGAGATCGATGTACTGTATGCGGTACATACCACACCTGATCAAAATTTTATGTATATATTTGTGCATAGGTCATTGAAAAGTTACTATTTAAGTTCAGCAATGTCGATTTTCAAATAATGCATGTTAATTGTTTGCAACAATTCTGCAAGTCATAATTTGGTAATGGTAAGATCAGTAAATGGCAGGACAATCTACCCTGCATTCAGGCATGTATAACCCGCCGTATCATCACTGTGGTCAATTTACCTCACAACTCACTATACATACATTATTTTTCTTAGTTAAAGGGATGATATAAGGAGTGTGAATCAGAATGCTAAGTAATGTACCATTGTATGATGGAAAGTCAAAACTTATTGCGGTAATGTGACTAGTGTCACACCGCTTCCATTGGAAGGCAAATTCGTTCCATCCTTCACCTTTTTGCATCATAATTATTATGAACTCTCACCCACCATGCTCCACAATTGACTATTACCTACTATATAGATGGATATATATAAAAATTCATAGATTATTTTGCGTTAGTAAATTAACTTTCCATGGCCCTTGTCCTCTACATCATCATCATCATTATTTTTTATTTTCAAATTCCTTATGTTCTTCCTTTCCCTGATTTTCATTTTCCAACTCCTTCCCTTTCTAAGATATGTTTTACTGGTGCAGCTTTCAGAGATCTCAATACCAAGTTTATTGGCAGCGTCCATCTTTTCTGCACAGAACAGTGAGATTGTTGTGTTTTCTAGGAACTTGCGGCTCTTGGTTCTATTGTGTTTCACCTCAGGCATATTCAGGTTAGAATCTTGTATGGTTAAAGCTATTTTCTACCGTAAATATTATTTATATAAAGCATGCGGTTTTATAAATCCAGTTTGCATTGCAGATTAAAAATATGTATTAAGCAAAGAGATGTCTTGGTATGACCTTCTTGCTTCCCATAAATACTCTTTAAACTGCATAATATATGCCTAGAAATCAAGGGTGTAATTGTTAATGCCTTAAGCATCAGAAGATACATCTTGCTCTATTTCTCCATGTTCACTAGCAGTTGAGGTAAGAATTGGGATTCGTCTCTGCGTCCATAGAGAGCATAACACCTGATAGTTATATAAATAAAGCTAAATGCACATATTAAATATGGTTTGATTGTGAGCAAACACTATTTTATTAAAATTGATAAGCATTATTGACGTATTTCTGAATTTTTTCACTGAAGATTCGCTAAAAAATTGAAAATTTTAGTACTTTTCTCAAATTTTCCTAAAATTGCAAAAATCCTCTTTGAATTGAAATTATCTGTCATATTCTTTTTTCTCAAAAGTGCTATATTCAAGAAAGAGCAAACCTTGGAACTTTACAGCACTTCTCATTATTTACTTTTTAATCTAAGAATATGCCTTAAATGCTTCTTATCCTGTGATGGAGTAATTTGCCTGTTTGCTGAGGCATGGGTTGCATATCAGTGGACACTACGTCTTATAAAACTGAATTTTCAATTGCTAACTTGAAATGAATAAACATGCATGTAATTTCCAGTTTGTTGTTTATTACTGAAATGATTCATATAGAAAGTAATAGCTCTTGTTATCTAAGGCAGTTAGATAAGTATTGTGATTGAGGAGCTTGTTTGTTACCCTGTTCTATGTGAATTTCAGTGGCCTGCGAAGTGGATGTTTTGCAATGGCAAACATGATCCTGGTTAGTCCCTTCTCAAACTTCTTTTCAAAGGATTTTTTTCGTTGTTTTTCTTTCAAAAGTTTGACTTGATGAGTAAATGACCCATTTTACTATTCTTGTTCTGTCTTACTAGTGGACATAATAATTCATACATCTCATTTAGTGAAAACATTTTATATCCTGGATGGTTAATTAGGGAGGACTCTCAAACCAATAGTTGGCTTGAATAGGTAATCTAACTACCTAATTAGATAGTAAGCCTGTCATGACTCATGAGTCATTCGTTATAAATGGTAGAAGATGAGAAGCAAATAATTCTGTATCGCGATGTTTGAGCCCTTACGAGTTTTAGTATCATTCTCATGGGTTTGATGTGAAATGACTAAAATATCCCTCATCGTTATAATTATTTTTTTAGCTCTCCTTCTCAAGATGGAGCTGAGACAGCAGTCCTGCTTACTTTTCTGCAGATCTCATCAAACTGTCAGTCTGCATTTTCCGAGGATTTGATAAAAAAATATCCTATGTACACTTTGACTCAACTCAAAAAATGTCATCGTTCTTATCATAAAATTTGGCAATGCAATAAGCAATATCAATGTAAATTGTCTCCTCTAAAGCATATATTACTGCAATAAACTTAGTCTCTTGATTGTCACGGTACATTTTTAATTTACTCATATCAGAGTTTCTATTTTTGTATAATAGATTCAATCTACACTTTACCTCCTACCCTCCACACTAGAGCTTGCCACCACATTTGGCTTATTGCCATTCTATGTCAACAGATTACCTTCCTTGAAGGTGCAGTTATCTGTAGTGGACTGGAAGATTTGAACATATCTCTTTTCTGGATCTCCTTTTAGATTCCTCAAGATTCTAGTACATGACACTGCTTTTTGGTATGATTGGCAAAGATAATATATAAACTAACGACTTCCAATACAAAAAGTATTTATCAATTCGAGTTACTGTCAGATATATCAACTTATCAGCAAATCTGTATTTCCCTGGATTGTTAAAAATGTCTTAGTTGGAATTGTTGGAATACCTGTATTTGGGATTATGTCTGACAAGGAAAACATCTTGGTGTTTCATTACTTGTAATTGTTACCCTTGCCCACTAGAAGACCCTTGATCTGGCCTTTTAAGGTTTGCAGTTCATTCTCATCATACCAGTTCAGTAATGTGATCATGCCATCTTGACTTGGCCTTCTTTGTACCAGTACTCTCTTGGATTTATTATCATTGGCTTCGCAATCTTCTGAGGTCAATTATCGAATTTTCTCACGTGCCATGTACATCGATCTGTATGATTTAGCCACAACCTGTCTCTTGCATTTGCTAAATCATTAATCACATGTTTACAATCATTAGACAATTCTTTCATTGACTGTTGATCAATTTAATATGTTTAGCTTCTTTTCATGACATATATTCCCCCAACAACTGCCTAGTAACATCCATTAAAAGCTACTAGTCTCTAAACTAGTGTAGGTCTTTTGGCAAAGTGAATGTGACATCAACTGGTACTTTTTACAATATTGTACAGGTTAAGCGTCTGAAGGAAACTTTATATGCAGCTCTTCTTTTTCAGGTTTGTGTTTATCTCATGAACCAATTATATATGTAACACTTAGGGTGCCATGCATATTTCTCAAAAATGTGTAAAGTGTCACAAATTGATATTGTAGGGGGTTAATGCGTTGCAATTAAAACTATAGGGGTGCAAAATATAAATCGATAATAGTTAAAGGATCAAACTGTAATTGTTTCCTCCAAAATTTTTTAAAAGATATTTAATACTTTTAGTATGAAAATTTTGCCACTCATTCTATCATCCCTTAAATAGTCGATCTAAAAGTGATTATCACCCCACCTCTTAAATCAAATAAAAATTTTAAATTCCAAAAATAATTTTAAGAAAAAATTAATGCAAATGGGCCCTTAATTAATTGATAGGTTTATCAGCTTTGTTTAAAAGCATAACCTTGTGGTTTTCGATTCTTATGATTTTTCACGTTCTAAACCTACCATGAATTAGTTCAAATTAATTAGGGTTGGTGGTAATGGTATTGGTATCAAAGTGCTTGAATTAACATTAGTGATCAATAGGTTAGGTATTTTTAAAATTTATTATTATGTGTATCAATCAAGCCATAGATTTTAAAAGATATTTAATAATAATAATAATAATAAAAGGTAAGAAAGATCAAGATCACGTGCATATACCAATAATTATTCTTCAATAATTAAAGATCAAGATAATTAATAATAATAATAATAATAATAATAATAAAAGCCAACTGTTAATTATTCTTCAATAATTAAATAATCCATTTTTTTATTAGAGTAAGCAGCTGTATTAAAATTAATTTTGGCTTTATCACGAGGTTCACAATATTGTGACTAATAAGATTCAATAATATCAATGGTTGTTCATCAACAAAAGAAAAGAAAAAAAAAAAACATATAGTACCAATGATTTGAAATTTTGAATCTTGTTGGTAAATCAAGGTATCCCAGGCTTTGCCCAGGACTAATCCTCGGAGATACTGTCAGGCGTTAAATGGGAACCTCTCCCAAGACGGTTTGATGCATCCACAAGGACTCGAACATGAGACCATCTTGTTGGTGGGTCCAACAACTGCAGATTGATGTCCTCAGCCGACCGGTTCCTATATATCAGCCGCCTAGTTTGAGAATATGTGAGCTTAGTGGTGCATGTCATAAATTATCACTAGACCAAAAAACCTATGTTCAATAAATTAAATAGTATAATATGAGTTTTGACTTAGTGGTGCATGTCTCTTGTTTGAAAGTTCTTGTTCACAATTTCTACCAAGTTGGCCGGTGAGAAAGTTTTGTTCTATAGCAGCAATAGGGACAATGTTGCAATCAACCAAACCATGAGTTATCATATAAATTATAAATGGATTCCGTTAGAACATAAAAGAGATGCGTTTATTTATGGAATTCTTTTTTTTTTTTTTTTTACCAAATTATACCCATGTTCCCAAAATTTCAATACTAACAAATGGGTATCGATACACTTCCAAATGCTCAAACCCGATTCTCCCCTGAAGACAAGGATACATGCCACTAAGTTACAAGGCCATTGACACTTATTTGTAGAATTCCATAAGAGGAAATACTACTTATAAATGGACGACTAATGAGGGTGACATGAGTAGATGAGTTTATTAAACTTACTTATATAATTCCATGACCCAATAATTACAAACATAACACTTAAATGTGACACCCTGAAATCCAGCTTTCTTGGCCAAGGACTCAAATGCAGGCTTAGTCCGTTCCTTTCCACCAGGGGTCTGAGTCATCATCAGTAAGTCAAGTTGAAAAGTAAATTTTGTAGCTACACTTGTATCTGGGGCTTCAGGAGCAATTAATTCAATTACAATTACCTTCCCATTCTCCGGCAGCACTGCATAGCAATTTTTCAATATCTTCAAGCTATGTTCATCATTCCAATCATGGAGTATGCACTACAAATTAAGTTTTTCAAACATATTATTAGCAAAAAAAAAAAAAGATTTTTAATTAACTATTACGTACTGGATCTAAAAAATTACCTTCAATAAAATGGCGTCTCCTTTTGGAAGACCCACAAACATATCTCCTGGGAGATGCTGCACTCCTGCAAAAATTAAACCAAATATATATATGTGGGTCGCATTCCCCAAACTGCTCTTTTTTACCATTATTTCTACAGTTTGTTCTCAAAACACAAACGTGGATCTAATATTTTGATAAACCAACTCTTAGGTTAAATACTCTTACTATATATTTCATATATGCCAAAAATTACAATGATTGAACGATCGGTTTTAAAAAAATACTGACCAAGAAAATCTATTATTATTTTTAATTAACTAAAGACATCACAGTTTTTTACATTGACATTTTTTAAAATCTGACCGATGGATTATTATGATTTTTGGCATGCATGACTTACACAAGAAGGATATATATATATATGGTCATGTATATGGTCATGTTCCCCTTACCGCTTGCTTTACCATACTTTTACCGCTTGTTCTCAAAATACTAGCTAGTGTGGTTTCAATATTTTAAGAAACCGACTGTTGTATTAGATTCTTTACTTATGTATGTCATGTATGCCAAAAATTACAGTGATCCAATGGTCAGCTTTGAAAAATGTCCATAGGAAAAAATTACTATACTTAAATATTTTAAAAAATATTGCAATTTTTTATAGTGAGATATTTTAAAATCCGACTGTTGGATTAATGTGACTTTTGGTATGTATGACTTATTTAAGTAAAATATCTAATCCAACGGTCGGTTTTTCAAAATTTTGGATCCACACTAATATTTTGATAACAAGCGGTAAAATAATGGTAAAGCAAGCGGTAATGGAACTTGTCCCATATATATATATATATATATATCACCATGATTAAGCATGGATTTTGAAACCCATTAATTTATTTGAGAAATTTGCTCATAAAGTAGTAAATTTTAATTAGAAGTTTACCAGGATATGGAGGTGCATGTTGTATTACATGAGGCAGGTCGAAATTGATGGCCTTAATACTGGGATATTTAGATGTGATGATGCTAAGTGTGAGGCCAAGGCCACCACCAACATCAACTAGGGTTTTAATCTCCTCAAATCCCTTGTATTTGTTGAGGACATTTTTCATAATTAAGTCAGTGTGACTCATCATTGCATTGTTGAAAATAATATTGAATTCAGGATCTTTGCCAGGGTACTCGAACGTATGCACACCATGCACCTTGTTAAATGGAATTCCTCCTTCCAAAACTGCATCTTTCATGGCATACCTGTGAGAGAGAAGAAAAAGGATATTAATATTAATAGAAAAATATTATAGCATAAGACACTTTAACCCAAAATTAAAAACCACCCAGATATGTCATGCTTTGAGTGGTGAGGTCTCTCCTATTAAACTGCTTTCTTCTTTTTCATACACTGCTCAAACCACGACACGTCAGGTTGATTTTTAATTTCGTACGTATTAAATTGTCGGGTGATAAAAAATTGTTGATATTGATATTATGTCATAACCTCGAATTGTTTTCTGCAACTGTGTGAATAAACTTTAAAAATTGAGAGAGGGGCCCTTCAAATATTAATATTCTTCCAATAAAATATTGGGATAAAAAGGGAATTAATAAGAACATGTGGGTAGTACGTCGAATAATAAACATAAAAATAATAAAAAAATAAATTTAAAAAGTCTCTTAGAGTTCCCAATAAAAAATAATTCTTCAAATTATATATCGATGACATGATAAATCACCAAATTTATAGTTAAATCCTTTAACATTTTGAAGATGCGATTATATGTCTCGTCATGTGTATTCTTGCCCTAGCTGAGACGTGACAGATACCAAACTAGTGAAAGTAATGACAGAGAAGACTAAGAGCTAGCAGTGGTGAAAATAGCAATATTCATGGATAATTCTTGAGAAAGGGATGCATTAATTTTCTTTTATTAAAGAAAAAAGAAAAGAGAAGGAAAATAAAAGATTAGTAAGAAAAGCAACGATAATGGCGTAATTAGAGTCCGTTTGTTTTATTTTTTTTTAAAATCACTTTTGTAGGTTAAAATTATAAATCAACTGTTTGTATCAACCACGCGTTGGATGCTGTTATAATTACTTAGCAGTCTGTATTTTAAAAATCGACCGTTGGATCACTGTGATTTTTGGCTAACATAACATGTATAAGAAGATTATTTAATCCAACGATCGGTTTTTCAAAATACCAATCCTAGCAAAAATGGACGAACCAC
>JAESVK010067844.1:4196-15833 GCA_017140935.1 Hamamelis virginiana
GAAATAGATATGCACTTTAGGATTGGTTTTAGGGCATACCTCTAACATACATCTCCCATATAAAGCATTATTTTATGTCTCACATAAAATAATCACACCCTATCATTTCATGTTTCACATAAAATAATTACAAGCAAATCAAAGTGTTATTTCATGCTTTACATAAAATAACTCAAATTCATAGTTTACATGGTACATCCCCCATGTGAACATATCATCAATTATATGGTACATCTCCCATATAAAGCATTATTTTATGTCTCACATAAAATAATTACACCTCATCATTTTATGTTTCACATAAAATAATTACAAACAATTTAAAGTGTTATTTCATGCTTCACATAAAATAACTCAAATTCATAGTTTACATGGTACCTCTCCCATGTGAACATATCATCAATTATATGGTACATCTCCCATATAAGCCATTATTTTATGTCTCACATAAAATAATCACACTTCATCATTTTATGCTTCACATAAAATAATCACATAAGACAAATCAAATAGTTATTTTATGTCTCACATAAAATAACTTCAAACTCATTGTTCATATGGCACATCTCCCACATGAACACAGCCTCAATTATATGGTACTTCTCCCATATAATGTTTTCAAAATCATCATTCAAAATCATCATTCGAATTCAAAATCAACATTCAAAATCATCATTTAGTGGTAATTTCCATGCAAAACATGAACTAATTTTGGAAGAAATTGACCGAAAAATCAAAAAAATGGGAAAATCAACTTGGGGCACACTGGTGGCCGTCCTAGCCTGGACGGCTGGCCGTCCTAGGCTGGACGGTTGGCCGTCCTAGCTAGGACGGTCACCATGTGTGACCCGAATTTTTTTTGTCTTTTTAAACCCCTCATTCTCACATGCACTCTTGTGCTCACTCCAAACCACCTCCAAGCTTGATTTTGCTCCAAAATCCTAGCTTTTGATCTTCAATTCACACATACTCAACCAAAACATTGGTTCATATCCTTAGCAACACAAAATCACCATCATCTCCTCAAGTTCTTCAAATTGTCTTCATTTGGTGTGAACCTCTCCATTTCTCACATACCCCATTCTCTTCAAAAATGGATCAATTACCTCCACCTTACTTAAAATATCCATTCATGGAAGTCAAAGCTAGATACAAGGCACCCTCATATGGAGATTCCCATCCACCATCTCTACTCTTGGAGCCTAGAACACATCTTTCATATATTCACTCCAAAGACAATGTAAGTTAAATTTCCTTAATAACTCTTGATTCATATGCAATTGGTTGAATTGAAATGCTTGTTTACATGTTGATTGTTGATTTTCATATCATTGTAACCTTTGGGAAAAGCATGGGAGCCCCATTCCATAGCTTCACAAGCTTGTGAATGGTGCACACCAAGTGTTTGATGAAATGTCTCAATGAAGTAAGCTTTGATTTTTCAAATCAAACATATCCTAATCATGTTTCAATGATTTTTGTAGGATTTTAGAAAGTATTTGCCATGATCAATCTTCTTTGAAAACATCATTTTGAAAATATGCATATCACATGTTTGATAAAATGCCTCAATGAAATAAACTTTGATTTTTTCAAATCAAACATATCCTAATCATGTTTCAATGATTTTTGTAGGATTTTAGAAAATATTTGCCATGATCAATCTTCTTTGAAAATATCATTTTGAAAATATGCATATCACATGTTCGATAAAATGCCTCAATGACATAAACTTTGATTTTTCAAATCAAACATATCCTAATCATGTTTCAATGATTTTTGTAGGATTTTAGAAAATATTTGCCATGATCAATCTTCTTTGAAAATATCATTTTGAAAATATGCATATCACATGTTTGATAAAATGCCTCAATGACACCATCATCCATTTTCTTCTTTACAAGCCATTTCATGTCATGTAAAGTATCTCAAAAACTTTCTATGATGTTTAATTTGATTAAAACACCATCAATTTTGAATTTGAAACATTTTGGATTTTGGTGACACCACCCATGCCTTTGATAATAAATTGTGTCATACAATATGCATACATCTTTTTTGTAAAATCCTTTTGAAAATGTATTGATCATTTTGGCTCATTCAAAGCATAAATTTTACTTCATTTCATGATATGTAAATCAATAGTCATGCTTGCATTGCATTTGAATCAAAATTCCTTTAGAAATAACAATATTTGCTTTGATGTAAATATAATCTCAAATGTGTTTATGCAGCCTAATTTCGAAATCCGCACCAGATACTCCTTGGGTAAACTCATCAAATGGTGGGAATTAATGGAAACACGCCAACCCCAAGCTAAGGCCATTGTTGAGCAAGCGGGCTTTAAGTTCTTCTTGGATTCTCTCTGGCTCGACAACATGGATCGAATGGCCATGATTGCTCTTTCTGAACTCTGGTGGGACACCACCAACACCTTCCACTTCGGGTTTGGGGAAATGACTATGACCCCATTTGACTTCACTATGATTACAGGACTTCATATTGGAGGCCAACCACTCGCCTTTTATGACGAAGCTCACACTGATGAAGAATACTTGTACAACCTTTTGGGCGTTGAAAATGTTCCTCTGACAAAAAGAGGAGTCAGGCGCTCTTGGCTCTATAATCACTTTAGCATTCAGAGTGAAGAGGAGGGAGGGGAACCCGAGGATATTGCCCGTGCATTCATTTTGTATCTGCTCTCATGCACTCTCTTTGCAGGTACACAGGACATAGCCCCTCTAGGCTTTTTGAAGAGTTTAGAGATTACGGATAATATTCATCTGTATGACTGGGGTGGAGCTGCATTAGCGACTATGTATCGCTCCATGTGTGACAAATCACGAGATGCTGCTCAAGACTTCGGCGGCTTAGCTTTCATATGGCAGGTACTGATATCTGATGTCTTTAAATAAAATCTCTCTAAATCTTTGTCAATTTCTTGATCTTTCTCTCATGCAGGTATGGGCATTCATCTACTTGGGTCTTGGTTGTCCTCTCTTGAAAGAGGGGGTTAACCAATGGCCATTTTTAGCCCGCTTTGATCCATGTCACAGGAAGCACTCCAACCTCCATAGGTATGATTATGTTGCTGCCAAAGCTATCCTTGCTGGTCTTACTGCAGAACAGGTAAAATCCCAAACCACTGTCTTTATCTTAAATCTTCTAAATTCAACTCTCATACTCTTCATAATCTTCAGGTGAACTGGGACCCATGGGGTACTTGGAGGACTACTTTGGCTCCCCCTCACATGCATAGTGTACTCCTAGCACATAGGCGAATTTTGTTTGAGGGGCCTGCTGGCAGGTACTGGTACTTGGGTGAAAGAGTCTGTCGCCAAGTCTATGGAAACATGGATGCAGCTAGAGTGCCTTTTCTGCCTCCTGCAAATATGCGCCATACTGATAAACTGAAGGGCGAGGCCCTGTTAGAGTCTAAGAGAGGAGTGGATCTTTCTGCTTTCCTTTTCTCTGATGCGAGCTACGAGGTCTTCTGTCAACAATTCTTGATGCGCCCCTTGGCGACTGGAGAACCTCCTCAAAGGGTATGTAAATATAACACTTTCTTTCATCCCTGTAAATGCAATCACAAAACTTCATCTTTATGTTCACAGAGTCGCCGTTCCCGGGGTCAAAGCTCTAGAGCTGCTGTTAGTGATGATGATCAAGAAACAAATAGGCCTCCTGCCTTGCAGCCTGCAGACTGGAACATTGAGCTGATAGTTGAAGATAACTTCGTGACTTCTACTATTTCACGACCTTCAGTCGATGAGGGATATCACATAGATCCTTCTTACGAACAGGTGAACCTCCCACTGAACCAATTAACTGCACACACATTCCCACTGATACACTGACATCATTCATTTCTGACAGGTCCCTCGAGAGTATTGCCAGGATTACATTGATCTTACTACTGCCATGAGGCGTGACCTTCGCAGGATGAGCTTGAGGACTTCCGCTCTCACTCGTCAACAGGTAACTTCAAATCACATTCTCAAATTCAGCTTCCTTCCCTTTTCACAAACTGATCAAACTGTGAACACCGTTTCAGGCACCTGATCCACCACGTCATTCTTCAGCTGGCGAGGGATCTAGCAGAGGGATAAGGAGGAACTCTCGAAGACGTTGATCAATCCTCTATGAGGCACGGGGTTTCACTTTGAAAATCATATGTAACTTGTAAATATTTGTACTAAAACAAGTTTTCTCACTTTTATGGTGTATGTACATGACTAGAACTGTTCTGGCCATTATCTGCTCTGTTCTCTAGGTTATTCTGTGGTGATTCTGGTAGGGTTGAAATGTAATTCTTTCTATTGAGCAACCCGATTGCTTCGCCAAATGGGAGTCAAACAGACAATTCCATCTCTCTTAGAACATACTTATACTTCCGAGGCGATCTCTCCATCATTGGTGAAGGTTTTGATGTCAAGGTGGCCATCTGTATTGCGCACAACTCACATTGATTTCTCTCATGGGCCTTTTGAACTGGATGAGGCTTATAGGCAATGGTTATCTCAGAATATGGGTACTCGGGGACAAGAAATGAAGGCTAGGATCTCATGACTTATCGAAAGTCTTTCATATGAAGAGCGAGGGGACACTTCGTCACTTCCACCTAACGCTTTACAAGTAGTACTTTACAAGAGAAGAAGAGATGATGACTCTGAAGAAATTTCAAGGAAGGAACAAAGGAATTGATGAACTTTTGAAATATATTTCCCATGCTTTTTATTATTTAGAATGAATGGAATTAGAATCATATGGCATGTAATAGACCTTTGAAAGGTTTCTCTTCATTTCATGAATAAAAGAATTCTATCTTTTTAGTTTTGAATAAACCACTTCAAACAATTACAATTGAAAACAAACATTGGGTTGTTTTGCCTTAAAGAATTGGACCGCACCCAAGGTAACTTTATGGGCTGCCTACATATCTCCATCTTTTTGAACATTTCTTAAAAACTTCAACTTTCTTGTTTTGAATACTTGGAGAATCAGGTCCTTGTAGTTCATGGGATCAATTGAAAAGCATTTTTTTCTTTTTCTTTTTTTTTTTATTTGAATGCTCTACTTTTTGCCTAGGCAGCCTTTGCAGGTTTTCTACCTAGCGAGCTCTTGCCCTAATGTTTGCCTAAGCAGCCTTTTCAGGTTTTCTACCTAGCGGGCTTTATTTTTTTTTTTTTATACATGATACTTTTTCAATTGATCCAAATTGTTAGGCTGAGAGAATTCGATCCCATCTATGTCCATAAGACGCACGGCTCCGCCTGATAATATCTCTTTGATGATGTAGGGTCCCACCCAACTTGGCTTGAACTTCCCTCTTGGATCATGAATTGGCATTCTGATTTCTTTGAGTACCAAATCCCCTTTCTTTAAGCCCCTGTTTTTAACTCTCTTGTTGAATGCTCGAGCTATCCTTCTCTGATAACCTTGAACATGGTACAGGGCCTTCAATCTCTTCTCGTCAATTAGTGACAGCTGCTCATATCTATCCCTCACCCAATCGACTTCTGCTAGTTGGCTTTCCATAATTACCCTTAGTGAAGGTATCTCTAACTCAATTGGTAACACTGCTTCCATACCATACACTAACGAGTAGGGCGTAGCCCCAGTTGACGCTCTAATGGATGTGCGATAGCCCCACAATGCCAGAGGCAACTTCTCATGCCAATCATTGTACGTATCAGTGGTCTTCTTCAAAATGGTTTTCAAATTCTTATTAGCTGCCTCCACTGCTCCATTAGTCTGCGGACGGTAAGGAGATGAATGGTGATGTACTATACCATATTTCTTAAGAAGCTCTTCAGTCTCTTTTTTGAAATGTTGCCCATTGTCTGAAATAAACTCACGTGGCACTCCATACCGGTAGATGATGTTGCACTGTATGAACTTGGCAACCTGCTTAGCATTCAAAGTCTTGTACGACGCTGCTTCTACCCACTTGGTAAAGTAATCAATAGCCACCAGTATGTACTCGTGCCCATTCGAGGCCGCAGGAGTGATCTTGCCGATGATATCAATGCCCCATGTTGCAAATGGCCATGGTGATGACATGGTAGTGAGTGGCATGGATGGCTGATGCTTACCACTTGCAAACACCTGGCACTTATGGCATTTCTTAACATATTTAGCACAATCACTTTCTAAGGTCAACCAATAGTAACCCAGTCTCATAATCTTCTTTGCGAGCATATACCCATTCATATGTGGAGCCCCAGCCCCTTCATGTATTTCCTGAATGATCCGTTCTGCTTCACCTTCTGTTACACACAAGAGATGGACACCGTCATAAGATCTTTTATACAATTTCCCACTGCACAGAATGAACTGGCTAGCTAACCTTCTCAAAGCTCTTCGGTCAACATAAGATGCTTCTGGCGGATACTCCCCTTTTTCTAGGTATTGCTGAATATCATGATACCATGGCTTCTCGTCATTTGGTTCTCCTTCCCTTAGGGCACAACAATAGATGGGTTCTTTTCTAGATTCAATGATCATCGGTGCTACTCCCCCTTCCATTGGGATCTCTGCCATGGATGCTAGAGTGGCTAAGGCATCCGCAAACTTGTTCTTTTGCCTAGACAGGTAAAAGAATTTTATTTGACGGAATTCTTTCGCCAGTGTCTCTAGATAATCGTGATATGGCAGTAGCTTCTCATCCTTAGTCTTCCATTCTCCTCTAGTCTGGCATATGATAAGGGCTGAATCCCCATACACTTCAAGCTCTTCTACTCCCAAGGCCAATGCTGATTCCAAGGCTAAAATGCAAGCCTCATACTCAGCTATGTTATTGGTTGCCTTAAAGTTCAGTTTCACTGCCACAGGTATCATCACATCTTCAGGTGTCTCCAGACAAACTCCTATGCCACATCCTTTCCTATTCAATGCTCCATCAAAGTGCACTTTCCACACCTTCTTCTCTACTACAAGGATTTCTTCATCCGGGAACTGGTAATTGCCATTGTCTGCTTGTGAAGTAGCACATTCTGCCAGGTGTTCTGCTATAGCTCTTCCTTTCACTGATTTCTGCAGTACATATTGAATGTCGAATTCTGACAATAACAATAACCACCGCGCTGTTTTATAGGACAAAGCAGGCTTCTCAAGCAGATACTTCAATGGGTCCATTCGACTGATCAAAAGTACTTGGAAAGACATCATGTAATGGCGAAGCTTTTGAGTTGCCCACACCAATGCCACGCATGTCTTTTCCAGAGCACTATAGTTCACTTCATAATCCGTCATCTTCTTGCTGAGGTAGTAGATGGCATTCTCTTTCAAGGATTCTTCAAGATATTGAGCTAACATAGCTCCCATCGCGGTTTCGGTGACAGTTAAGTAGAGTAATAACGGTTCACCTTGTCGCGGGGGAACCAGGATTGGTGGGTTGCTCAAATACCTTTTGATGGTATCAAACGCCTCTAGACATTCCTCATTCCACTTAGTCGGTACATCCTTCTTTAGCAGCTTGAAAATCGGCTCGCAGATAGTTGTCAACTAAGCTATGAAACGGCTGATAAACTGAATTCTTCCCAAAAATCCCCGGATTTCCTTTTCTGTCTTTGGTGGTTGCATCTCCATGATGGCTTTGATTTTCCCCGGATCTACTTCTATCCCTCTCTGTGTGATCATAAAACCGAGCAGCTTCCCAGCAGTCACTCCAAATGCACATTTCTGAGGGTTCAGACGCAGCTTGTACTTAATAATTCTTTCAAAGAACTTTTTCAGAGCAGCTAAATGTCCTTCCCTATCCACAGACTTCACAATCATATCATCTACGTACACTTCCACCTCCTTGTGAATCAAATCATGCAGCAGTGTGGTAGCCATCCTTTGGTATGTCGTGCCAGCATTCTTAAGGCCAAAGGGCATAACCCGATAACAAAATGTCCCCCATTGTGTAATGAAAGCTGTCTTTTCCATATCTTGGGAAGCCATTTTGATCTGGTTGTAACCCGAAAAGCCATCCATAAAAGACAAGAGTGCATGGCCAGCAGTGTTGTCGACCAATACATCTATATGAGGCAGAGGGAAATCATCCTTAGGACACGCCTTATTGAGATCTCTGAAATCAACACACATTCGTACTTTACCGTCCTTCTTAGGCACTGGAACGATGTTGGCTAACCATTCTGGGTACTCCACTACTTGTAGAAATCCGGCATTCATCTGCTTGATCACCTCATCCTTAATCTTCAAGGCCCATTCTGGCTTCATTCTCCGCAGCTTCTGCTTGACTGGCTTCATGTTCGGATCAGTGGGGATGAAGTGTTGCACAATGTCGGGATCTATGCCTGGCATATCTTGGTACGACCATGCGAAAGCTTCAATGTTCTCTCTCAAAACCTCTACCAATGATTCTCTCTCTTGCGGCGACAGTGTTGATCCAATTTTAATTATTTTAGGTGATTCATCCGTCCCTAAATTGATTGAAATTAATTCATCCATGTTAGGTTGAGCGTGCCCCTTTCCATATTGCTCGTCGAGCTCAGGAAGAACATCCTCTCGCGGGTCTATATTCATGCCATACAAATCCAATGATGATAAAAAAGAGACACTGCAAGAGAGATGAGAAGAGAATGAATACTTCTTTTATTGATTGAAAGTTGAATAACAGAACACAGAAGATGAAACAAACCGACACTCGTACCTCTTCAAATGAGGTTGAGGTTTTTTATTGAAAACAAGGAAATCCTACACTACTACAAAGAAAGCAGGGAAATCCTATTCTACTGAAGACACCTACAAGTTATCATCAGATGGAAGTGACTCGATCTCCTCACAATCATGGATGAAAGGACAATCTTCAAAGCCCCAGTTTGATAAAGGTGGAGTTGTAGGTTCAATTGGGTAGATCGCCCCGACTTCATAAATATGCAATTCGAGACACAGAACCGCCTGCTCGAACATATCTGTCATGGCACCAGCATCAAGGTCTTCAACCCAATCTTTTTCTTCCTTACCAGTCTCACTAGTAACAGAATCATCAATCACTGGAGCAGTAAGAGAACACCATTCATCACTGAAGAAAATCTCAAACCCAGGTACACTGATCTTCTGATCCTCAAGGTAGCACGGTTCAGGGAAACCACAATATGGAAAGTCATCACCCTCCTTGACGAAAGCCCCATTCAAAGTTGGTCTGTATGGCTCAAGGGTCGAATCATGGGTTCGTCCTTTCGCCCTCGCGGAGTCTTTCTCTTTTTTCTTTTGAGCCATTTTCTTCTTATCTTCCTTAGTGGGTTGATAGCCTAGCCCATAAGGATGGATAGCAGACGGGTACTTCAAAACTTCAGCAATGCCTTGCAACCTTCGGCCCAATCCCATTCCAGGGAAGAATCCCATTCCTTTCATGATCTGTCCTACGTGCAGATTCCCATGAGGATTATAATCAAGAGGTATCAACTCTTTCTGTTCGGGCTCTCCTTCGATAGCCTGTACATACTCGAACCCTGACAGTAACACTTCTGACGACTCCTGGCTGATCTCACAGATTGGCACTCGAACACTTCGATTCATCTCCATATCTCCCTTCAAAGTAACCACTGACCCCTGATAAGGAAACTTGATCTTTTGATGAAGTGAAGACGGTACAGCCCCGGTCGGATGAATCCACGGTCTTCCCAAAAGCAGATTAAAACTGGCTGGCACATCTAGGATCTGAAAATCAACGTTGAATTCAACTGGCCCAATAACAACTGGAAGAGTCACCATTCCCACAACTTCTCTGCGAGTGTTGTCATAAGCCCTGACAGTCTGTCCTGATGGCGAAAACTCAGATGGTTCAATCCCCAATGTAGTAGTAGTACTGAGCGGACACACATTCAATGCTGACCCGTTATCAACCAAGACTGAGGGAACCCTCTTTCCCATGATATCCACTGTGATGTACAAAGCCTGCAGATGATTACTCCCACTCTCGGGTAAGTCAGATTCAGTAAATGAGATGGACGGTCCATGATGAACCGGATTTACCAAACCTACCAAACCCTCAGGGGACGTATCAATAGGAACCTGCACTTGATTCAACAAACGAAGCACTGTCTGTCTGTGTTTCTGTGAAGCCATGAGCAATCCCCAAATAGTAATGTTAGCCTGTGTTCTCTTCAACTGTTTCAGTATCTCTTCTTCTTCTTCTATGACATCTGATCGCTGACCCTTCTCTAATTCCCCTAACGGATTACTGGCTTCCAAATGAACTGGCTTAAAATGGCGTCCGCCTCGAGTCAGATGGTCTACTTCCTCATCACTGGCCCATAGATTCTCTATCGTCTCAGGTGTGTTCATGAGGTCCTCCCACTCAATCATACTGATCAAATCAGTAGCAGCAGTGGATGCATAGGCAGAACTAGGCCATTTGTGGGAATCAACCCATGGGGATCTAGGGTAAGTAGTATGGTAGACAACTTCTCCATCTTCTCCGGTGACCTTAGCAACTGCAGTGGTCTTATTCTCAAACTGTTCCCGCAAGGTATCCTGACTCAACTCTTCAGGTGAAGAAGGAATAACTGATTCAACTTCTGCAGGTAAATCATCCCACCCCGTTGGAATGATAGGTTCATCAGAAATCTTCCTTGACGGATAGAGCACATAATAATCAAACTTGCCACTCGATTCTCCTAACAATCCGACCTCCGGGTCTCCCGCTAGATATCTCTCCTTCAACTGACGTTGAGAATTCCCACTTCTAGGCACTTCTTCGAGAACTTCAGGTTGCTCAGGTTCTTCATATTGATACAATTCTCCATCATCAAGTAAATCTTGAATCAATTTCCCTAAAACCCTGCAATTCTCCGTGTCATGCCCGAAGATATTGTGGTACTGGCAAAAAGGCTTATGGAAGCGGGGTATGAGTGGGGCAATGAGGCCTTGGGACCGGGCTTGGTAAAAGGCTTCAGTTAAGGTAGTTTTGAGTGGGACATATGGGCGGATTGGGTGACGAATTTTTGGGTCGTCGAGGCCCAGGGCATTGATTTGAGCTGGTGGTGGTACAGCATGGGTTGGGAGAGGGTTACTGGCGACATTTGGTTGACTTGGTGGATTTGGTGGGGCAATGACTTTCTTGTCAATGAGGTCTTGGATTTCATGGCGAAGGTGCATGCATTGGTTGGTGTGATGGCCCTTAGATTGGTGGAATTGACAATACTCATTCTCCTTGAAGTTTCTGGGTAATGGATCTGGAAGAGGCCGGGGTTCCAAAGGGGTGAGGAGACCACGTGCCTTCAATTTCTCAAGGACACGTTCCAGGGACATGTATAGATTGGTGAATTGGCGGGCCGGCTCTCTAGCTTGGAATGGGCGGTTTGATTGGGTAGCCTGAAAAGGTTGGGCAATGGCATTGACTTCTGGGTTAGGTTTGCGGTTGAGAGGTGGTTGGCGGTTTCTGAAAGGTTCTTCGGCCTTGAGAGCCCCACTAGCCAGAGCATCTTCAACTTGAGTACCAGCAATAACAAGGGCTTTGAAGTTAGGGAAGTACTGTGAGAACAAATACTTGTTGTAGATAGGCAAGAGGCTCTTCAGCACCATCTGCACCTGCTCATCATTGGTAGGCCTGTGGGTCATCTGCGAAGCTTTCGCCCTCCATCTGGAAATGAAGGCAGAGAAACTCTCCCTCGGTTCCTGCTTAGT
>JAESVK010067848.1:0-13473 GCA_017140935.1 Hamamelis virginiana
ACGTAGTAGATCTTAAAAATGAATTTGAATCCGAGTAAATGAATCCAACTATTAGTGTTACTCTAAGGAAATTAAATTAAATTTTAAATTATATATATTCTTTTAAAAATGCCATACAATCAGAAATTTTAATCCAAAATTAAAATATACAAAAATAGAGATTCTCTCACCACATGTGAAATGGTTTAAGAAAAATACCGTGCAGCTACTTAAGCTTTTCCCTAAAAAAAAAACATTAAAAGTCGCTGGGTTGACTGTAGTCGATGACACCTTGGTGACAAACCAAGGATAATTATCATCCACATTCATTTCATCACATTGCATTAAATTAAGTCCTCATCAATGATGTCAGGCTTGTAGATAAATCGTGTCTTTCAAGGGAGAAGAATTTGCATTTCCACTGACCTATAATATTTCAAGGCTGTTTAGTCCTCGATCTGAAAGTTCAAACTTTGGCTTGTCGTTGATGTTGATGGAGGTATAATTGAGAGATCGAAAATAAAGATATATAATAATAAATATTTGAAAAGTAAATTTCGATATTGATCGATTTGGAAGAATCTCAAATAACCAGCGCGTGTAGTACGGTGCTCATGCAGGGCCCTCTCTAGCTGCTCATGCTTTAATGCCGGGCCCTCTCTGGCTGCCCATGCATTATTTGGGGAGAGCAATATTCCACCAAAACTCTTTGATGCGGGGCCCTCTCTAGCTGCTCATGCTTTCAATCTTGCTCTAAATATGTCCAGGTGCATGTGTCAAGACTTCTACCAAGTATCAAAGTCGTCGCTAAATTGACCTGAGTACTTGACTCCAAGAGCCCTTAAGTGACACGGCAAAGCTTTGCCTCTTCACCACTCATTTCCTAAGTATCATCATGATCTGTTTGATAAAATTCCAGTACTTAACCCTTCCCCCTCTTCCCAAACTGAATCAAAGACGAACAGATTTATCATCATCATAATGCCAACCTTCAATATCTATATGCCCCTTGTATTTCTCTTCATTATAATTACCTTCCTAAGCCTTAAAACTGAAGCTGCTGCTGAGTACCGCTATCATATTTGTCCAAACACATCTACTTACTCTCCAAATAGTACCTACCAGTCAAATCTCAACCTCGTCCTCTCTTCTCTCTCTTCCAACGCCTCCAATGATAACGGGTTTTACAACGTCACAGCTGGCCGTGATCGTCAAGATACAGTGTACGGCCTTTTTCTCTGCCGTGGCGATGTCACTGCCGACGTTTGTCGAGACTGTGTAGCGACAGCAACTTCAGAAATATTATCATATTGCCCATACGAGAGAACAGCCATTATTTGGTACGATTTGTGCATGTTACGCTACGGTAACCGGTCATTCTTCTCTGTCATGGAGGATTCGCCAAGGGTGTGGATGAGGAATATGCAAAATGTCACGGAACAAAACATCTTGAATCTGATAGCTAGATTGTACGATACCATGGATAAGATATCCACTCGTGCTGCAAATGATCAATCTGGCAAGAAATTTGCAACTGACGAAGCAAATTTTACGGCGCCTTATAATAACATCTACAACCTTGTGCAGTGCACACCAGATATATCTGCGGATGATTGTCAACGATGTCTTCAAACAGCCGTTTCTTCTCTTCCAAGCTGCTGCAAACAAGGTGGAAATATAGGTGGAAATGTTTTGCTTCCCAGCTGTAATATTAGATATGAGGTGTATCAGTTTTACAGTATCTTAGCTGCAGCACCAGCGCCTACACCACCTGTACTAATTTCTCCTTCTTCCTCAAGCAATACAGGTATGCTTCGATACAAAGGCCACCGCTAATTTAATTTAGGAAAAATTATAATTTCCTAATTGAGTTTACATCTTTATATTATCATGAGATCTAATTTTATACCATGAAGTCCATGAGATTTTCAAATTTTTTTGTCTGGAAAAATCCTTAGATTTAGTTGTATAAAAGGCTTATATACGGGACTTATAGGTGTATAGCCCTTTAATTTAATTTAATTGAGATTTTCAATTCAATAGCTGAAATATATAAACGGTGAAACCGCATGTGGGACTTCGATAAATATATATGGTTAAAACTTATGAATCAAGTCGATTTTTTTTTTTTCATAGTTGGACTCTTAATTTACCAGGCCGGGGCCATTAGATGATCATAGTAAACTGGTTTGACTATTCATAAATTGGTGATTATGAAAAAAATTGGTAATTGTATAAAAATTGTGGATTTGAGATCATTAACAAATTTGGGAATTCCTTTTCAAAATGATAATTATGTGTTCTTAAATGACATTTTCGTTAGAAAAATATATTTCCGTAAATATTTCAATGTGAGGTTTATTTCTGTAATTAATTGAAACCTTAGCAATATTTAGGTAAAATGTCCAAAATCAATTAAAGTTTCTATATTTTCTAATTTCCAAATGTTCAAAACTCAAAGAAATTATACTAGAATTAAAGACTAAAATTTTAAATCCTAATTTATTTTCTTTTGCACATTTTCTCAACAACCAAACAACCTAAAAGAAAAATAAATAATAAAAAAAGAAAAAAAAATTAATGTTGTTGCTTTTTTTTTTAGTGTGTATATATATATATAATAAGACTATTGCAGGCCCTAACCACTCCCATCATAATTAAATTAAATTGTTGTTTGGTTTAAAGGCTATTAAAGAAGATACCTAGAACAGTCATCTACTAAAGGAAGCATAGTTAATTAAATGAAGTTATGTAATGGGTTCTTTGAGTTTGGTTCTGCTTCTCTCTCATCTCCTCGTGGTTAGCTTTACTCTAACAGCTAAAGCTGCCAGATCTGTTACACAACAGGCAGCTTCACCACCAACAGTACGTATGGCCAAAACTGCAACCACATCCTTTTTTCTCTCTCTTCCAACATCACCGCCACTGGTTTAATAAATAGAAGATGGGTTAACTACACTTCATTACCTTAAACTTTGAAGATTGTTTTAATTTGGTACACAAAATTTCAAAGGGGATCTTGGTGAGAGGTCCTGCTCGATAAAAGATTAATGTAAAAAGTCCTCCTAAAATTTTTTGCCTTCTTAAGGTTCTAATTAAGATTTGTTTCATGTGAAAAGTCCTAATTTTTAAAAATAATTTTTAAAATAGCAGAACTAGTCCCGAATGTATTTTTACTGCATTTTTAGTATTTTTACTGTCCATTTTTATTTTTACTGCATTTTCACTGTCTATTTTTAGTATTTTTACTTTCATTTTTAGTATTTTTATTGCATTTTCACCGTCCATTTTTAGTATTTTTACTGTTCATTTTTATTGTCTATTTTTACTAAAAACACATACACAGTAAAAACACATCTCCAATAAGCAATTCCAATTATTTAAAAAGAGACATTAATAATACTAAAAACACAATGTGTTTTTACCAGTGTTATTAAACCCGGACCGGACCGGCCGGTTCAACCGGTTGGACCGTGAACCGGTCCCCTCTTCAGCTGGTTCAACCCACAAAAACCTGTTTTTCAAATAAATCGTTCAACCCGGCGGTTCAACCGGTCAACCCGGTTTTTTTTTTTAAATAATAATTTTTTAAATTTTTTTTTAAGGTGCTAAAATGACTAAAATAGTCTCAATATTTGTAATGACTGCACATAAATTCAAATATATGAATTGATTGTACAAACATTTTAAAAAATATATATTTTGAATCATTTATAGCTTTTACTCTAATAAATAATTAAATAAATAAATAAATAATATATTTATGACGTCACGGTTCAACCCGGCTGTTCAACCGGTTGAACCGGTTGACCCTTAACCCGGTAACTTTTTCGGTTCGATGAACGGTCCGATTTTTAAAACATTGGTTTTTACTGTCTAGTACGGTATTTTTAATATATATAAACACAATGTGTTCAAGGTATTTTTACTATCCATTTTCAATAAGCAGTTCCAATTATTTAAAAAATGGACATTAATAATACTAAAAACACAGTAAAAATATCTTGAACATATTATGTTTATAAATATAAACACATACACAATAAAAACGCATACAAATTGTGTTTATATATATAAACACACACAGTAAAAACATATACACATTGTGTTTATATACATTTAGCATATTTACTGTCCATTTTTAGTATTTTTAGTATTTTTACTGTCTACTTTTGGTATTTTTACTGTCCATTTCCAATAAGCAATTCCAATTATTTAAAAAATGGACATTAATAATACTAAAAACACTGTAAAAACACATTGAACATATTGTGTTTATAAATATAGACACATACACAGTAAAAACACATACACATTGTGTTTATAGATATAATAAACACACACAGTAAAAACACACACAATACAAACACATACACATTGTGTTTATATAGATAAACACACACAGAGTAAAAACACATACACTCTGCTATTGAATTGGAGCTACTCAATCTAAGGTTTCGTCGAAATGATCTAATCCTGCAATCAAAATCCACAAAAACACATGTATGCTTGCATGAAAAGAAGCTGAGAAGTGGTGGCAAGGAAATGTGAACAACTGACATGTGTCATGAGACTTGACACACTTAAATTATGAGAAGTGGTGGTCACTGTGATTCACGCTTAAATTTTTCGTATTTTCACTGTCCTAGTAGTTTTACTGTCATAAAAATTATTTTTCATGTGGTGCATTTTCACTGTGATTCACAGTAAAAACACTAATCTAATACCACAGTAATGAGCTTGGTGCTCTGCAATGTTTTTACTGTGAAACGAAGATTGTGTGATTGCATCAAATGCCTCAAGATTGTGAGTTGAGGATCAGAATTTGAAACCAATAATTTTTATCAAATTCTTCAGCAGCACAGTAAAAACACTATTCTCTTTCTCTCTCATGCTATCTCCTCCTGCTACAACTCACGCGGCGATGATGGGGATACACCTCTATCAGGAGCTTCACACCATCTGTAATTGACAACAGAGAAACAATCGTAGCAATCTGAAGCTTCACACCATCTTCAATTGATAACAGAGAAACAATCGCGATACCTCTTGCACCATCTGACTACGGGAAACAATCTCTTCACAACCTTCACATACCAGCGAGCTCGACACAACTGACAACGGAGAAACAGTGACTCATCTGTTGCTAGTGAAGCTAGTGGTAAGCTTCTTAGATTGTCTTAGAAATTAAGCCATGACAATTACAGATCACCGACTCTCGAATGATCACAGTTGCTCTGATTCTCGAAGGAATAAAGATAATTAATCTAGCTGGCTGCTGTGTGACTCTACATGGAGCATGGTCTGACTCGGAAAACCAGTCCGTTAACATGAAGTATTCTTGAATTTTCGACAAAGAATCTGACCGAGAAACGGGTCCGTTGAACTTGCAGAAATTTTGCACCGATTTGTTCTCTTTCTCTCTCTGCTTTGTGTCCCTCTCCTCTTTCAGTCGATTTACTCCATGTCTCTATCATCTTTCATCTCAGTCGAACGGTGGACGGACAGGAACATCAGATCTGATCACAAATCGGTGTTGATCTGATCACGGACGGATAGGAACATAAGATCTGAAGTGGGCATCGCTGGCATTGGGAGGGTGCAGCGGCAGCTCGGTGGGGAGGGAGATTGGAGGAAACCAGCGATTTCTCTCTCTCTCTCTCTCTCTCTTTCTCCATATATATTGTTCTCTCTGTTTGTGAATTTAATAATAATACATACATAAAAAAACAACTAAAGATAAAACTGGACAGCGAAGGGTATTTTTGTACTAAAGATGGTAAAAGGAATTTTGGCAATAATAATTTTTTTGCAGGACTTTTGGCATAAAACGCATCTGATGTGGGACTTCCGGCCAAATTCCCCAATTTCAAATTGCGCGATTTAGGAAAAAAATTTAAAAACAAGTTTTACTGTAGAACAAAAGTGGACAGATGTCAGTTTTATTAATGTAGGTGGCATGTGAGACTCGCATGAGGGTTGAGGTGGATCATATGTGGATCCTACATGAATATATAAAATATCCATTTTTACACCCAAACCGGCCATGTGCCCTTCACGTGACTTTCTTTAATTTTTAATTTGAGGTTTCAAATCCTGATGCAGCGGAAAATATGAACAAAGGAATTGTCTACACGAATCCTTGAGATCCTTGAAGAACACAAGGAAAAAGAGAGAAAACAATCTCAAGCAATCTTATTAATAAAAAATAATCAAAGTTTTTTTTTGACCCTTAGGTCTATAGCCCTATTTATAACAAACTAATCCTCGTGGAACAAGGAAACATAAACATAAAGAAACTCTAACAATAAGGAAACTAATTAGAAACAACTTAGGAAACTAACTAGATAAGAATGAACTTCCAAAATAGAAAAACTCGGGCAAAATCCAGATGCTGGATCGATCCACAGAAACATCTGGATCGATCCAAATTAATAAGTTTCTCCAGGAAGAATGCATAACATTGTTGGATTGATCCACAATAACTCCTGGATCGATCCAAGTGCAGAAATTTTTGCTATTTCCTTCTTTGCTTACTTCTTGCCAATTTGCTCCATAAATCGATTCGTCATTTAATCTACATCAGTCTCCTCCACTTGAGAAAAACTCGACCTCGAGTTCAAGTTCGGGTATAATAGCGCTTCCTCATGATATTCAAACAATCTGAAACATTGAAGGTCTTTGAAATCTTCATATCATCGGGCAAATCAATGATATAAGCATTGTCGTTCAACTTCTTAAGAACCTTATAAGAACCATACTTCATCAGTTTAAGCTTAGCGTATGTACCTACAGGAAATTTTTCACGGCGTAAGAACACCATCACCAAATCTCCTTCATTGAATATCTTCGACCTCCTTTGCTTATCATTATTAGCCTTTATCTTGGCATTGTTTTCTTCCAATTTCTTCCTTACCTCCTCTTGTACTTCTTGAGCTTGTCTCACCATAGCTTCAGCAGCTATGCTCACACCTAGACCCTTAGGTAGTTTCACCAAATCAACTGCATGCCTTGGTGGAGTCACATACACAAGAGAAAAAGGTGATATCCCAATAGAACTATGGACGACACTGTTATAAGCAAACTCACATTGTGGCAAAGCATAATCCCATTGCTTAGGTTTATCTCCACAAACACAACGAATTAAGTTGCCTAAGGTTCTATTAGTTACCTCCGTTTATCCATCTGTTTGAGGATGTGCTGTGGTGCTCCGATTGAGAGAAGTGTCGAACATCTTCCACAAAGTAATCCAAAAATGGCTTAGGAATTTGACATCTCGATCGGAAGTGATAGAAGTGGGTACTCCATGCAAACGAACCACTTCTCGAAAGAACAACTTGGCTATGTGAGAGGCATCCAAAGTCTTTCGGCATGGAATAAAATGAGTCATCTTGGAAAAACGATCCACTACAACGAAAACAGAATCTACCCCACGTTGAGTACGAGGTAGCCCCAACACAAAATCCATAGAAAGATCCACCCAAATAGTGTCAGGTATGGGTAATGGCATGTAAAGACCCGTATTTTGTGATTACCCCTTGGATGATTAGCAAGTATAACACTTCCTCACAAAATTACCAACATCATTCCTTAGTTAAGGCCAAAAGTAACGCTCCGCTAATGTAGCGAAAGTCTTGTCCCTTCCTAGGTGACCACTTAATCCTCCACCATGTAGGTCTCGGATAAGCTTCTCACGCATTGACGATCGAGGGATACACAAGTTATTGCCTTTAAACAAAAACCCATCATTAAGCATATAGTTACTCACTAGTTTGTTGGCGACGCATTTAGCCCAAACTTCTTTGAAGTCCTCATCTTCTTCATAGAGCTCTTTCAAAAATTCAAAGCCCACAATTTCTTAAGCCAAGGTAACAAGCAAGCTTACACGCCGACTCAAGGCATCCGCTACTCGATTTTGAACCCCGGACTTGTGTTGAATGTTGAAAGAGAACTTTTGCAAGAAAGCTGCCCACCTCATGTGCATTCCATCCAACTTTTTTTGACTATTGACGAACTTCAAAGCTTGATGGTCGGTGTAAAGGACGAACTCCCTTTAAATTAAGTAATGCTCCCAATGCTTCAAGGCTCTAAATACTGGAACTCTTGATCATAGGTGCTCCACTTTTGACGGGATTCACTCAGTTTCTCACTAAATAATGTCATCGGACGCTTCTCTTGCGACAAAACAGCCCCAATTTCTACTCCACTAGCATCACGTTCCACTTCAAAAACCTTCTCAAAAATCGGTAAGGCTAGGATAGGAGCTGTACACAATTTCTTTTTGATTTTGACGAAGCTCTTTTCCGCCTCATCACCCCAAAAGAAACGACCATTCTTCAAGAACTCCGTGATTGGCGCTACTATGGTGCTGAAATTTCTGATAAAACGGCGGTAGAAAGTAGCTAATCCATGGAAACTTCTCACTTCGGTGACGGTTTTGGGTGTAGACCACTCTCAAATCACACGCACCTTTTCTTCATCAACATGAATGCCATTAGCACTCACCACATAACCCAAGAACAACAAATTATCGGTCATAAAGCTACACTTTTTGAGGTTAATAAATAATTGGTTGTCCTTTAAAGCAACCAATACTTCACGTAAATGCTCCATGTGTTCCTCTTTCGTCTTGAAATAGATAAGAATGTCGTCAAAATAAACCACAACAAATTTACTAACGAAAGGTTTAAGTACCTGATTTATCACCCGCATAAAGGTACTTAGAGCATTGGATAATCCGAATGGCATGACCAACCATTCATACAACCCATCTTTGCTTTTGAAGGCGGTCTTCCACTCATCCATGGATCGAACTCGAATTTGATGGTAGCCACTACGCAAATCAATCTCAGAGAACAACTTCGTGCCATATAACATATCAAGCATATCATCCAAATGCGGAATAGGGAACCGGTACTTGATAGTTATTTTATTGATCGCACGGTTGTCCACATATATACGCCAACTTCCATCTTTCTTTGGAGTTAGTAAGGCGGGGACTGCACACGGGCTCATGGATTCCCGTATGAAGCCCTTTTGTAGTAGCTCCTTTATCTTCTCTTTCAAAATCTCATTCTCCTTGGGACTCATCCGATAGTATGGCAAGTTGGGCAAACTTGCTCCCGGTATCAAATTGATGTGATGTTGTATATCCCGTATAGGAGGCAAGTGGTTAGGCAAGTCATCAGTGGTGAGCTCTTTGAATTCTTCTAGCAACGGTCGTAGTTGGTTAGGAACCACTACTTCGATTGGCCCTTTGTCCTCTACCACAAGCAATTTCACCACCATAGCAAATATTCATTGGGCCTCTTTAGCATCAGATACAAACTCAGCTTCGAACCTGAACAAGGTTAGAAAAGACTGACCTTCCACTTAAGAATATGGAGTTACACGTTGTTGCTTTACAAGAGCCATAGCAATTTTATGGGAATTCCAAATAAAAACATAGGTATTATCCATCCCCTTATATGTAACATCTACATCAAATTGCCAAGGTCTACCCAATAGTATATGGCTAGCATCCATATCAATTACATCACAAGCAACAGTAGACTTATAGTGTTTACCGATAAAAATAGGGACATAACAAATTTCAGTTACCTGTACCGTAGGTCCCTTTTTTATCTACCCAATTGAGTAAGAACTTGGGTGTTGTTCTGTTGGTAGTTGTAGGTGATCAACTAGTCTCCTTGCCAAAAAATTTTCGCAGCTACTATTGTCGATAATCAAATCTCACACCCTTTTATTAATTGTGCAATGAGAACGGAAGATGTTGTGCCTTTGACTATTGTCCTCTTGCTTGGGTGCAAACAATACCCGCTGTACCACACAATTAACCCTGTCGTCTTCTTCTTCGGCATATTCGGCTTTTTTATAACCTTCCTCGCCTTCGGAGTTTTCTTCATCTTCACATGTTTCAGCATACTCAATCAAGTTAACGGGTCTCCATTCCGGGCATATGTTGGAGTGATGTCCCGGTTTCCCACACCTAAAACACTTCCCAACCGAAGGTCTAGCGTAGGGATTGGGGTTCTTTGATGTGCCACCCGTTGCAGCCACGGTAGCTTTCGTGGACTCCACTTGTCCCCTTGTCAGATTGGGAGGTTGTGAGGCTTTCCCTTTATCGGTTGCCGATGATTGTGTCTCCGCGGTGTTCCTACTGGTATCCCTAAAAAGGTTGGCGGCTCTTCTCTATAGTTTCAGCCCGTAGAGCCATCCCTTGGGCTTCTTCTACTGTCCCAATACTTGCATCCCGATTTTATCTCGGATTGAAGGTTTGAGACCATATAAATATCGGGAAACTTGTTGGTGGTCAGATTCATTCAGATTGTTACGGATGGTTATCCTCGAAAACTCATTGTTGTAATCGAAAACTGACCTTGTACCTTGAACGCAATTTTGATACAAATGGAATAGGTACTGCTCATAGTCCACGGGAAGGTATCGATCCCTCAATAAGGACTTCATTCGAAGCCACGTTCGCACTGGACTCTTCCCGTACCTACGCCTCGTCTTTTGTAATTGATCCCACCAAGTTGCAGCACTTCCCTTTAGCTTATAGGCCACAATACGCACAAGCTTGTCCTCTTCAATACCCATTAGGTCCGCGAATCGTTCTACCTCGGAGAACCAATCTAGAAACTCTACAACTTGGAGTTTCCCATTGAAGTTAGGAATGTCCACTCTTATTCGATAATCTTCGAAGTCCCTATGTTGACGTGCCAGTCGTGGTGCCTACTCTTCCTCCTCTTCAGAGTCATTTTCAATATCCGGATGATAGTAATCAGGACGCCTTGCGGTGTTTCGATTGATGGGCTGGCCTCCGAAAACTCCTTCGGCGCGTCTCCCCTTAACTTGTCTATGGTTGGCATTGACGTTCAACGCAGCTAGTATGTCGCGAATCTCTGTCAACGTTTGAGAATGCTCCTGCGAAATACGTTGTTGTTCTATCATAGCCGCACATAGGTCTTCCACCCTTTAAGCAATGCCAAGAGGGCATCTACCTCCATCCCCATGATTTGCCATCGAGCTTGGCAAACCTTGCTCTGATACCAAATGATGCAGCGGAAAAGATGAACAATGGAATCGTCTACGCGAATCCTTGAGATCCTTGAAGAGCACAAGGAAAAAGAGATAAAACAATCTCAAGCAATCTTATTAATAAAAAAATAATCAAAGTTTTTTTTACCCTTAGGTCTACAACCCTATTTATAACAAATTAATCCTTGTGGAACAAGGAAACATAAACATAAAGAAATTCTAACAATAAGGAAACTAATTATAAACAACTTAGGAAACTAACTAGATAAGAATGAATTTCCAAAACAGAAAAACTCGGACAAAATCCCGATTTTGGATCGATCCACAGAAACGTCTGGATCGATTCAGATTAATAAGTTTCTCCAGGATGAATGCATAACATTGTTGGATTGATTCACAATAACTCCTTGATCGATCCAAATGCATAAATTTTTGCTCTTTCCTTCTTTGCTTGTTTCTTGCCAATTTGCTCCATAAATTGATCTACATCAAATCCCTAGTCGATTTGGATGAAAAAATGAATCTTTTATCTACGTAGGATTTACGTATGATCTACCTTACCTCTCACGGGAGTCTCACATTTCACTTTTGATAATGAAACAGATATCCGTCTATCTTTATCCTACATTAAAATTTGTTTTTAAAAATTTATTCTAAATCGTACAATTTTAAATTTGTATACTAAATTAAAACAACCCCTAAAGTTTAAGGTACGTAATAAATTGTAGTTAACCCATAAGATATTAATGCTAGGAATTACACTGGCAAAAATTTCTCACGCGCGCATTACATTGGCCATTTTTATTTGTTGAATGAATTTTCCCTCTATTTTTCTTACAAAAATCAATGTTAAAGAAAAAGCATTTACTATGGTCCAAGCATCAGAGCACGAAAGCCAAAAGGATGTTTAGGACAAAACGATATTTATTAATATTTTACTTGAACTAAGAAGTCAAAAAGGTTGTTCAGGACTTATCCAATATTTTCTAATCCACTACTCATAGGAAAATGCTGAAGATTCCCCCCCTCCCTCTCCCGTTCGAGTTTTCCTGTGTGATGTGGAAATGTGGCATAATGCCACATGCTTAAAAGTGGCCATCTATACTGATAAAAATAAAAAGTAAAAACCGCATAGCATTCTCATATTTACTGTCGGGAGAGGGAGGGAGAGAGACGAGGAAGAAGAATAAATAATAATCTTTTAATTAAATAATGATTCATATGAATATTTTATATTTTTTGTAACACCACAAAAGATTATTGCAAATTTGCAGTGTTTTAATTATCTTTTGATTAAATTACAAAAAATATCATGATAAGTAGATTAAGTTTCACCTCAGTTCATTTACTTTAAATTACTTCAAATCGACCTTTAGTATTGAAAGAATTCACTTTGATACCATTTATTTTAAATTGTTTCAATTTAGTCCCTAAATATCAATTTATCCTCCAATTTTCAATTTGAGGCCTTTTACTAAAATTTTAGACTGTCGGTAAATTTGAATTATTATTTTTTTTTCAAATGGCCGGATGAAAAATAATGACAGAAAATTATGGTTAAATTGTTGTTTCTTACTATTATTTTCCATCATTATAAAGTTTTGAAAGAAATGTAATTTGATATTTTTTTATGTTCATGCATCAATTTCATAATGAAGTACAAGGAGGAGGGAAAGCACCATGGCTTGCAATCGGCACAAGTGTATCAGCATTTATAGTGATAGTGCTGTTGGGTTCTTGCATTTTTTGTAAATGGAGAAGGAAGCGAGCAGGTAAATGTATTAATTAATGGATCTTGTTTGCAAACCATTCATCTTAATTTTATGGCCGGCCTTCCTTCATGTCAATTATATATATTCTATGTTGTAGAGGGAAATAGCAACGAAAATCAAGAGATTCAATTACTAGAGTACTTCGAAGGAGGAAGACTGGCTGATAACTATTCAAATGAAAATTTGCAAGGAGATAAGCATGCAAAATCCCAAGACTTTCCTTTGATCCGCTTAGGTCTCATAAATGTCGCAACAAAAAATTTCTCAGAGGAAAATAAGCTTGGAGAAGGTGGGTTCGGTCCGGTGTACAAGGTAATTGTTGTGATCACCTTAATGCTCATTTTCGTATGCATAAAGGATGGAAAAGTAGAGTAAAAAAAAATAGGAGGAATGGACTTATCTTCCTAAGTTCCTTCCACGATCTGTGTAATATAATGGATGGAAGAATGGCTTCCTTCCTACTACGTATTTGGCAAGTAAAGATGAGAGAAATGATTGAAAAGCACTTAATTACTATTTACCATAACATATTAGCAAGGTGAAGGAGAGAGGGTAAGTTGTGGGTTTTTGTCAAAAATAAAGGATAGTATAGTCCTTTCACCCATAAAAGAACTCATTCCTCCACTCATCGACCCCCATTCTTCCCTCCTCTCTCAGTCACCTTTCTCCCATATCAAACACA
>JAESVK010067848.1:13483-26163 GCA_017140935.1 Hamamelis virginiana
ATTCTTCCCTCCTCTCTCAGTCACCTTTCTCCCATATCAAACACATACTCAACCCCGCATGAATAGTCTCATGGTGTTATATGTGATTGGAAATTGTGAGATTTAGTCGGAAAAGAAATTGTAATTTTAGTAGACCATTGCACCCGCAAATATGTTTGCATTTTGTTATAAAAATTGATGTGTTATATATATTGCTTTAATTGAAAGCATGCTTTCAGGGTACATTGGTTGATGGCAAGGAAATTGCAGTAAAGAGGCTCTCAAAAACGTCTGGCCAAGGATTACGTGAGTTCAAGACTGAGGTGACTTTGATTGCCAAATTACAACATAGAAATCTTGTGAGACTCTTGGGTTGCTGCTTAGAGGGACAAGAATCGTTGCTCGTCTATGAGTACATGCCCAACAAAAGCCTTGATTTTTTCTTGTTCGGTTGGACTCTTTAACTTCCAATACTTGCTTCTTCTTTTTTCTTATTAAGGAAATGGGGATAAGAAAGGAACCATAAAAAAGAAAATAGTAGAAATAATTTTGGGTGTTTGATTGCTTCATTGCCAGATTCTACTAGAGGTGCACAACTAGACTGGAAGACACGCCTTGGCATTATTAATGGAGTTGCGCGAGGCCTTCTATATCTTCATGAGGATTCTAGACTCAGAATTATACATAGGGACCTTAAAGTGAGTAATATTTTGCTTGATCATGAGATGAACCCGAAGATATCAGACTTTGGAATGGCTAGAATTTTTGGTGGAAATCAAAATGAAGCAAATACAAATAGAGTTGTTGGAACATAGTAAGTGTACTCCTTTCCTCTCTATTTTATTTTTACTCAATAAGCTTAGTACAACAAAGAATAATCTATAAAATCTACCAAGCAAGTAGTCATATAAATCTTTGTTTGATGACGTATCATGATCTTACTGATATAGAGTTTAAGAGAGAGAGAAAAAGAGAGAGAGAGAGAGAGAGAGAGAGAGCAAGTTTATGATTAGCATGCTTTGTCCTATTTCATCGAATCTTATTTTTGTTGTTTTTGTTTTTAATTAGTGGATATATGGCTCCAGAGTATGCTATGGAAGGACTATTTTCTGTTAAATCAGATGTTTTTAGTTTTGGAGTTCTCCTGCTAGAGATCATAAGCGGGAAAAAGAATAATGGCTTTCATCTTTCGGAACATGGTGAAAGCCTCCTCAATTTTGTATGTTTCGATGCCTCTTTGATTCATCCTTTCTATTCTCTATCTATCTACATAAAAAATCCTCTGCAATTTATGATCATATTTATAAATTGCATATTGTCACAGGCATGGAAATTATGGTCCAAGGGTCAAGGAATGGAGCTGGTGGACCCGTTTGTAGTACAATCATGTGTGGCAATTGAAGTATTGAAATGCATCCATATTGGGTTGTTATGTGTCCAAGAAGATGCAGCGGACAGACCCACCATGTCATCTGTGGTGGTTATGTTAGGAAGTGAAACTGTAACATTTCCTCAACCAACACAACCAGCATTTTCTGTGGGGAGAGTTGTCACGAGATCAATTGAGTCTACACCAAATAATCAAGTCAATTCTGTTAATGAGGTCACTCTTTCAAATGTATCACCCCGGTGATTTTCATCGATCTATAGGCTCTTTTTCTCATTCTTTTGGTGTTTGTTTGTTTGTTTTTTTTTTAAGTCAGCCCGGCCGTGACCTCACAGTTGTACATGAGGAGAGACCAATATATATATTTATATTTATAATGTTAATGTGTTTAGTAAGCATTCCATCACATGCATACATAAAACTCATATTTAAGGAACATATATAATTATTTTCACATAATTGCAGCTGTGTTTGGTAAATCTGATAAATAGGTTAATGATGAGTTTAATTGCATGTGGTTCTTCCTTACTTGCCATGCATGGGAATTATAGCTGATGAAGTATGAATGAATAGGTCATTTTAAGATGAATTAATCATACTCCAAAACCATTAACAACTAATCATACAGTATTAATAGTAACATATATATCGTTACAACTTAAGAGAAAAATGCATGCCCAACCCAAGGGTTAGTACAAATTAAATTAAAATGGACTCAGCTTGAAGTAATAAATTTGAATTGTCATTAGACTAGAAGGGCCTATTTGGAAACTTTGAAAACCGGATCTGGCCAGTTCTGATCTCTTTCTGTTATATGGTTTTTTGATGCATCATAAGAAAAACAGAGGAAGGCATAAGATAATCAGATGGCCTAATAGTAATTGTTTTTGGGCCGAAAAGTTTGTTGGTAGCATAGATTTTTCTTATACCCACCGAGAGGTTGAAGATGAAGTTGTAGGGCATAGTGTGGCATGTTATGAAGGGTCTAAGGTGGTTTTAGGTGTGATGTGTTTCACCAAAGGTAATGATATCAGTATAAGTAATTCCATAGTGAATGCTACTTTGTATTTTGAAATGCAGTTAATAGAAGATGGAAGATAACCCTTGGTAGTTGATGCTCTTAATGAAAAAGGTAGTGTTAGTGGAGAATTATCCGATGCGGGATATTAATGATGAAGGGGTTCCTACTAATGATATAGGAGGTGAATTTAAGAGGGTGAATTTTTCTAGAAAATTATCAAATGTGGTAGTTTCCAGATTTTTCTATTTTGGGCTAAAATCATGTAGTAAGGGTGTAAGTAGTGGGACTGTAGGGCTTTTTGGGTAATTGGTGGGTAAATAGTCGGGCCAAAGGTTGATCCTATCTAATTAAAGCTGGTGGACTTTGTTTATGGGGAAACAAATCAGGCCCAATTCTTATGGGCCTGTCTTTAGGAAAAGTAATGGTTTTATAAAATGGGCTGATTTACCTAAGCCTAATCTTATTCATTCCAAAGCCTTCTCAATAGGATCCTCATCAAGGCTCGAGAAGATATCGATACTTCACAGAAACTCTTCTCTATTATTGAAGCAAGACCAAGTTTTGTTGGTAGACGATATTATAGTTGATATTGATGATGATTTGATACATGAATCGATTAAGGGAGTGGCGAAAAGCAACAGTTTTAAGGTAGCTTGGATTTCGAAGGAAGAAAATCTTATTCAACATAAAAACGATGGTCGGGGGGTGTTGAGATTTCGGTTATCTTCTTTGAGGGCTTCGACTGAAAAGGAGAATTGAGAGGTTTAGATGTCGTTAATTTGATAAAGGGTTGTAGTCATGATTGTGATGGGTTGTGTAATGCACAGCTGGTTGTGCAAGCTTTGAAGTTTTGGGGGTGTGGGGATTGGGGGTTTGATGAATTGTTCCTTTAGATGATTGTTCCTTGGTGGTGCTCTTCCCAGGTAAGGGTATCTCTTTTTGTATCATAATGGAAAGGCAATTGTCTCTTAAGAGCCACAATAAATATATATTTATGCTTCTAATGATCAGTCGATGCTTTATAAATCATATGATATGAAGGAAATCAACTTCAACTTTTGTACAAACTTATAGCCTTCTTGTCCGTGATCAAAACAATTATTCCACCAATTGTCAAAACTTCCTTTAAAAAGATGATTTTCCAATATAAGGCAATGATCAGATGCCGCTCTAGATAACATCTCCTGATCGACTCCAACGAACAAATTCTGCCACTCCAAAGGGCAAAGGAAACTATCAATTTTTTTACAAACCAAATTCTCCTGCAAATTAAAATAAGTAAAACTAGCATTAGACATTGAAGGTTCCCTTGACTGAAATTCTAAAATGAAAAAAGTCAAAATCTTGTATACTTCTTGTAACTCTAGAACCATTCATCTTCTCTGACAATATTCTAATTATATCAAAATCACCCCTAGACACCAATTCGAACCGCATAAACTAAACAAACTGAATAATTTCTCCCAACAAACAACTAATTCTTGGTTTGTTTGGCCCATGGACTTTAGTCAACCACTACTCATTATCACTAGTACTTCTAAAATTAATTGACACTTGTAGACATCCATTTTTGACCATGAGTATGGTCATGAATGGTTGCTTATGATTAGAGGTGAAATAGGGTGTCAAAACCCTAAGTTGCCAGTTTTACCCTTTGTGGGTAATTAGGTAGAGGTCATTATCACATGTAAGTTTTTAGGTCAGATTGAGTCGGTTCTTTTTGCATTAGGTTTTTAGAGAGTCTAGGAACATCCCTGCAAAATTTCATGACATTCTGAGCCAGGTTTGATAGAAAATAAGGTCTTTTGTGACTGAAGGTCAGTTTTGTCCTTTGAATCACAAAAGCCCTGAATGATTGTCGATCTTGTCTCGAATCACTTCAAACACTTCTTAAAACATGGAGAATCGAATCACGATCGTTTTGACGCTTGAATCGTCAAATTTGGACTTAAAACGGGCCCAACGAGCCTGCATGTAGTGTAGAATAATGAAATTCACTCTGTCCCACATCGGAAAAGTGAAAAGCTTGCTATAGCTTTGTGAACCTATAAATAGAGGACCCTGAAATCAGTTACAACACACAGTATAAGATATAGAGAATTAGCTTGGAGAGTAGAGGCTTGAGCAATTGCACAAGCCTCCCCGATAGCACTCTAGCTTAAGTTTTAAAGTTTTTGAGGTCCTTAGAGTCCTTGGAGAGAAGGATTGGAGCTTGAGGAGAAGGCTCGAAGCAAGGAGGCAGAGAAAGAGGTTAGTTTATTTATTTATTTATTTATTTATTTATTAGTATGCATAGGATTTAGTTTATTAGTATGCATGATAGGTTAGGGTTTAGTTTATTAAAATAGTTTTTTTTTTTTTTTTTTTAAATAGTTTTATATTGTTAATATTAGGTTTATATTTTACTTATGTCTTGTTTGAATGATATGATTTGTGTTCGAGGGAGCATGCAAAGGTAAGTCTCTTCCCCTTGTGATGAAATTGATTATGATTATTTTGATATATCATATTAGATTGCATATTAGGCAATTTTCACTTCTTTTATTCTTTTATTTTATGGGTTTTAAACCCACTTTTTGATTACTTATAAATCTGTCCATGGATTTAAAGTAATTTAAAAGTGTATTAAAACTCACTTTTTAGGCCAAAATCAGCATAGAAACATGCCTAGGTTCACATAGAATAATTAGATTGCATTTAGGACACTTTCATGCATTATTTATATTTTTGATGATATTTTTTTATTTATTTTCCAGAAATTCCAGCATGCATATTTTAATGTTTTAGGTATTTAGACTAACCTAGGATTAGCTAGAAACCCTAGGATTAGGGGGATCACTTGATCCCACTTAAGACTATCCTTTGTTGTAAGAATTTTTATAGTAATAGAGTTCTATTTGGTTTAGGATTCTACTTCGAGAAGAGTTCTAAAATTTTGAAAGTGTTTAAAATGGAATGAAATTCCATCTTTTATGCCAAGAAAAGTGTTTTGATTAAATCCAAACTCTCGAAGCTAGAGTCCTACTTGGTTTAGGATTCTACTTCAAGAAGAGTCCTAAAATTTTGAAAGTGTTTAAAACGGAATGAAATTCCATCTTTTATGCCAAGAAAAGTGTTTTGATCAAATCCAAACTCTCAAAGTTAGAGTCCTAGATAAGATAGAATTCTTTTGGCTATATGGTTCATTACAATAGGAGAGTCCTAAGGTAATCGAACTACGTGGACTTTGATCTTTGTCAAGCAATTGATAAGGTACGTAGGCAATCAATAGGATGCAAGTCCAATCTTAGGTTGACTTCTAGTCTCCTAAGACCATTAGGATTATGTATACTTTCATACTATGTATTATTATTATATATTATATATCATATTTTGTGATTGATTAGATAACTAGGATTGTTTTGAAAAGATTTTGATAAAGCCCAAACTTAATTAGGAGACCTTTAATTAGGGCGAGGTGGGTGCCTACAAGGAGATCCTTGGAACCTTCCCACTTCGTAACCTAGCCCCCGAATCCAACTTTGATTCGAAAGACCATGCTTTTCCAAAATATGGGGTCAATGTTTTATTGAAAATAAAACTCTTTTTTTGTGGTTTCCTTATTCCCTAAAAATAAGGTGGCGACTCCTAGTTTTTTACAAACTCTTATCCCTTTTTCAAAAAACCCTATCTTGAGTGGATAATAGAGAAGGATAAATGTGGATAATAGAGAAGGATAATAGAGAAGGATAAATCGAGACGGATAAACATCATCCACAATCCACTCAAGATAAACATCACCCTAAGAGTGAACGAGAGAGGCCTCCCGATCCAGGTTGGCTGGTTCACAACACTCTGAAATTTGTGCAAACTATATCCCTTCCTTCTACAATTTTTTCATCCTACATTATTAAAACTCCTCCCAACCTTCAATATGAAGGTAAAAAAGCCTAACCTTTATGTTTAGAACCCTAACAAACTTTTAATAATCCTTGTGTCGATAATCTCTAATTTTGTTTCCTGCAAAATCAAAATGCCCAAATCTATTACCAAACATCCTTAATTGCACTCTTTTCCTATTTTAGCCAAGAACCCTAACATTTAAACTTAATAACTTACTATATCTCGCTCCTTTCGATCCACTAATATAATACCTCACTATCCTCGATCTTTTCGAACCACTAATCCCCTCGTAATTAACTCCTAATTTTTCTGCTCCTTTAATTCCTTTTGGCACGGACATTTATGTACCTCACTACTATCAAATCCATAAATTAAAAGTAAAGAAAACAAATTTTGCTAATTTCTTTCTCCAATTTTAATAAGCAAATCATTAAAAGAATCAACACCATTTTCCTTCGCAAAAATACCATTTTCCTTCCTATCATGTGATTTATAAAGCATCGAGTGATCATTAAAAGAATCAATATATACTTTGAGGCTCAGAAGAGACAAACATGTTACATGTACCTTTGCATTACGATCCAAATAAGGGATACCCATTCCAGCAAAGAGCACCTCCAAGGCCCCCACAGAATTTTGGCATCTTATTATTATTAATGCTCGATAAACTATTGACAGCTTTAATCGGAGAGCTTTCGAATTGGCTGAAGAGTCTTTGTAGGCACTCAATTGCACCATAACATTTTAAAAATCCTTTACAGTCACTTGAAGGGACAATTCATCAAAAACCTAATCTCCCCTCCCCACGAAACTTCAAAGCTCGTATAAGTAGCTGAATTTATACAAACCTCATTATTGGCATCCAAACATCTCAATTCTCATTCTCAATCGAAACTCTCAAAGAAGATAACTGGAAACTTAGTACCCCTTGACCATCACCGTACCTTTATATCGAATAAGATTTTTTTCCTTTGAAACCTTAGCTACCTTAAAGTTGTTGCTTTTCGCCACTCCTTTAATCGATTGCTATATTAAATCATCCTCCATGTCCTCGTAACACCATTATCAGTATCAATTGCAAAATCGTCTATCAATGAAACCTAGTCTTACTTCATTAATGGAGAAGAAGAGTTTCTATGAAGCACCAATACCTTCTTAAGCCTTTATGAGGATCCTATTGAGAGGGCTTTGCAATGGGTAAGACTATGCTTTGGTAAATCAACCGATTTTACAAAATCTTTACTTTTCTTAAAGATATGCCCATTAGAATCAGGCTTAATGATCTCTTTCCCCTTGTTTTAAAGGTCCACGGGCTTTAACTAGACTATGATCAACCTTAGACCCCATTATTTACCCAACCATTACCCCAAAAGCAGCTCTACGATCCCATTTCTTACACCCTTACTACATGTTTGATTTCAGCCCAAAATGGACAATTTCGAAAACAACTGAAGAGGGTAAAAACCAAGCCACCCTGATCGAGCGACACGCGTCTAAAAAAGTGACCAAATAATAATGTATTAAGACTTGTTCGGGGGGATCGATTTCCCCGAACAAGTCAATACCCGATCCAAGCATTTTACCCACCAAGGAACTATTACCACTTAATCAGGGTACCTTCATCTCGAACTATATACTGACTTCTTTCCTAAATCTGACAAACCTAAGACGGATCTGACCGACAGGACGGTTAGGTCTGTACAGACTATGAGATTGAGGATTGAGGTGTCAGAACCTCAATTCAAGCGTAGGTAGAAGTACGAAATGATGGGTTAAGTAAGGCCCTTCATAAATGATCATGGGGGATGATCATGCAAACATTAATGATATTGAGAGTGGAGAGTGGATTAGGTTACTAAACCATTGAGATGACTTCCATCATGCAGAGGCCAGACAGCCTAAATCAACTATATAAAGACATACTCAACAAAAACAAGGTACGCTCTGACCACCCCCATTAATACTTTGATCTCTATATTCATTCTCCGTTTCTAACTTGAACGTCGGAGTTCATTTGGCAGGCATCTCACCGATGGCCAAAGGCAAAGCTAGCATTCAATCCGTGTATCCACATCTTTGATTCAATCCACTTCCTTCCAACAAATTTAGACATCATCAGTTTGGCGCCCACCGTGGGGCCGAAAAATCTAAAATTTTTTGTGCACCTTCCCTAAAGATTTATTTTTGCAAAGCTAAAATGGTGGTAACCCGCTCCGGTATCAACAACGAATGAGAACAGGTCATTGCCGGTGCAATCAGCGCCCATCCACCACTTCACGGCGGACATGCGCCTCCCACGGTTCTTCCCCTGCCAATAACCGGATCAACCCCACCAGTTGATCATCCCCAGCTTATTGAGCAAGTTCAACCTATAGTCTCGCCAGAGAATGGTTCTCCTAACCACGAAATTGGGTCTTCATCAATTAACGATCCTGTCCAACGCCAGATTTTCTACATGCAAAAGCATATTGAGAAAATGACATCGATAATCCAGAACCTGTCTCGCCAACATGAGCTTTTTATGTCAAATGGAGTGCAAAACCACTCGCCGGTCAATGTCCCACCGCTTGCTACGGTGATACCGGCTCAGAGAAGAGTAATTGATCGTATCAACGTCTCTCGACAAAGACAAACAAACGTGGAAAGTCACCGATCGGCCCTCCCGATCAACAAGGAAAACGCTCAGGCTCGACCGCTCATGCAGGAGGGCGGGGATAGCAGTTCGGAAGTTCGCTCCCGAAGAAGGCTGACCAATCTTGAAAGGCGCTGATTGAACCTCAATCATACCTACAACTATGGTATTCCTGTGTTCTCTTATATAAATAATTATATAATAAGAGTCGTTTTACATAAAGATCTGTACAATTGGGTTAATTTCTCTGTTTTAAGAAATCTGTGCAGATTATACGTTTTGACAGCATCGCCTATAAAGCCGTGATGATCGTCGTGCATTAAAAGAGCATTCGGTAAAGATCAGCTACAGTCCTTGATGTGCGAAGAAGACTGCAAAAGAAGTCTGCATAAAAAAGTCAAATCTCCATCTAGCTATCGATAGCCAAGAGTGCGCTATCGATAGCGCTCCTTCGCTATGGATAGAAGTATGGCGGCTGCGGGCTTTTTAGATATTTTAGATATTTTCGAGGGCAATTTTGTCATTTTCATTTTTCTTCTATAAATAGAAGTGTATATGCGACTTAAAGAGGGTTCATGACTTTTGCTCTGAATCATTACTCTGCTATTTTAATTAGACTTCAAGTTACAGTTCAATTTCGCATTTTATTCGGCAGTTTACTTTTTCAGCAATTTCCAATTTCTGCAATTTTTCTTTCAATACCTGGCTCAATTCTCACTTGAGGATTGTTCTTTAATATTCAGTCTTTACTTTCAGTACTTTACTTTTCTGTTATTTTCCCTTTTTATGCATAGCTCAATTCTCACTTGAGAATTGTTCTTTACTTTTTCTGTCATTTTCTTTATTTACTTAAGCCACTTTTCTTTATTTATTTCAGCACTTTTCTTTATTTATTTCAGCACTTTTCTTTATTTATTTACGCCATTTTCCTTATTTCTTCAGTCATTTTAATTGCCGCTTTTATTTTACTTTTCCATTCCGTGAACCCTTAGAGCTTGTCATGGATAAAGAATATTCTCCTCCATTGATGTGTAGCTAATACTCCAAGCTTGGGTGAGGATGAAGTTGGATTCGTTGTACAATTCTATTTTATAAACATCCCTCTATTTGTATTATGTGATTGCATAGTTGTGAAGGTTTTATCGCACACTATCGCTAAATATAATATTATATAATTGTACATCTGTGATTGCAATTATATAATTATGCAATGGTTCTTATTGGTATGAATACAAACCAGCATGCTTTATTCCTCATTTAAGGTGGATAGCGATATTCCATTCTTTTCAAGGATAAACCTGCCGGTCCTGTAGTCATAATCTTTTTGGGACTTCCTTCTTGTAGTTGGAAGAACCACCATACATAATTACTATATTGAGGATTTTATAACATAAATTGTATAATTGATATTCAATGGGCTTCTCACCCAAGTTCCGCTCATTCCACTAAATTAATTGCATTTTTAACTAAGCTTTATTAAATTACTGCATTTTCGCTTCGACCCAATCGGAGCATTTTCCACCAACCAATTTAATTGACAATATTCTTTTCACTTGAATTAATTCTAAAGAGTCTTTTAGTATAAACCTGCATTTCCCAATGGTTCGACACCCGTGCTCACTAGTCACAATCGAATTGAGATTAACAGTCACGCGGTTTTATAAATTAATTAATCTTGATCACTGACAAGGAATAATCTCCCTTGTCATCTGAGCTGATCAGGAGCCACCGACCAGTTGGGGATCATGAACCCAATAAGTCATGCGAATCTCGGTCCTCAATACCCCGACAAGCTCGAGTAACAACGGCCCGACCCATCATGACAAATACCCGGAGGAACAATCAGCTCATAGATACTCGGCCTGATCAAGAAAAGATGGCTCACACATCCCCATTCACCTCCCTCATCCTTCAAGAAACCATTCCCGAGAAGTTCAAACTTCCAACGATTGATTCTTATGATGGGACAACGGATGCAAGGGAACATGTCCTCACATTTAAATATCACATGCATTTGAGGGGCATTTCCGATCCGATTATGTGCAGAGCCTTCCCAATGACGCTTGAAGGTCCCGCAAGAACTTGGTTTCAACGACTCGCCCCTTCATCTATAAACTCATTCCATAGCCTGAGCACGGCGCTCATAGCACATTTCGTAAGTAGTCACCGACCAAAAAGATCGGCGACATACCTGCTCAACATAGATAAGGAGAAAGACGAGAATCTGAAGGCCTATGGCTAAAAACGCATTTTCTTATAGTGAATTTTTATCATGTTGAATGTTGTAGCAAAAAACTGCCACATTATATAGCAAAATATGATTACTTATATGAATGGATGATTGACACTATATGCATGTCGATTTAGTATGCTAGATAATTATCATATTCACATGCTACTTGGCACATAGTTTGTACGAGCTAGTAATATAAAAAAATGATCTAAGAATTTATCAAAGATAAATTTTGTGCTTGACTTAAAACATCCAATTCAAAAATACTAAGAGAATTTCTAATGGAAAAAGTCCATTTTTGGATATCAAAATCCAATTTTTGCATAGTTTTCAGTCAAAATGGATTGTTATTTGGTTAGAGGTATTCCAATATTTATTTTTGTCTCTACCCTTATCTCTCTTTTTCTCTAAACGAAACACAAATTCCATGGACTTTTATGTGTTTTAGAAAAAAATAAATCCATCCAAAATTAACTTGATTCTAATTTGAATAAAGTTATATATTATATATATGCATTTTAGATCGACAAATGCGCGAATCCACTGTTGGAGAAGCTGTTTTTGCATCTTGATCCAAAAAATTGATTTGGATCAGCAAATGCATCAACAGTTAGAGAGATGCTCTAATTAAGGCCATCTAAAATGATCGATTCAAAAGGCCATCTCCAGATGAAAAAAATGGTGCTCCAAAGATGGATTTATTTGTCGAAGCCAAACACATTGGATGCAAAAACTTGATCCAAATTTAGATCCAGTTTTGTATGACTATTTTTCTATAAGATATATAAAAATGCATGGAAACTTGTACTAGTTTGATTTATGGAAAGAGAGAAAAAAAGAGAAGAGCCATAAAAAAAAAAAAAAAAAAGGATACTGCTCTATTATCGGCATACTAGCTATACGTAGTAGATCTTAAAAATGGATTTGAATCCGTGTAAATGAATCTAATTATTAGAGTTACTCTAAAGAAATTAAATTAAATTTTAGATCATATTCTTTAAACTACCTAATCTAAATTTATGCATTTTAAAATACATAAAAATAGAGGTTCTCTCGCGGCACGTGAAATGGTTTAAGAAAAATACCGAGCAGCTCCTTCCACACTCATTTCATCACAATGCATTAAAGTCCTCTTCAATGACATCAGACTTGTAGATAAATCATTTCTTCCACTTCTATTTGTCCTCGATTAATAAATATGTGCAGAAAAATAAGAGATCGGTACATACGGCTCAAGTATCTCTTAGGCCAATTTGAGAAGACTTTGTCTTCCCTTTCATGTACGTACTACTACAACTTCTGTCCCCCATCAATCTCATATCCCCATCTGGAATTAAACAGAAAAATCAAAGTCGCTATAAACTGACTCGACTCCAAGAGCCCTTAAGTGACACGGCAAAGCTTTGCATCTTCACCACTCATTTCCTCATCCCATCAATCTCATACCCTTCTCTCTCCTTCATCTGGAAACAGAAAAATCAAAGTTGCTATTTTGTAATTGTTCCCGGTGTAAATGCTGCGGTCTCGAGACCTCTGGTGTAAGGTC
>JAESVK010067850.1:6718-18456 GCA_017140935.1 Hamamelis virginiana
AAGTTTTGAAACGAAACTAGCCAACACACAAACACTTAACCTAACAAATGTTAATTTCTGTGTAACCTAACACGACGAGATTTTGCAAAAAAATTAAATACACCATTAAAGCTTCTAAATCCTTTCATCATCACTGTTGGTTGCTTCATTAAGCTCCATCATTAAGCTTACTCACTTTTTGAAGTGAGTAAATCAGATTTGAAGTGGGTTTAATATCTTTTTTTCATATCAAATGGAACTCACAATGGTAGCAGCTCCTAAATCTCTTTTTTTCATTCCAGTTCCTCTGTATTTTCTTCGGTCAAGCATCCATGAGCTGCTCCTCTCTCAAAGCTTCCATGAGCTTGGATTTCTTGGTCGCAGCATGAGGCGTGTCTTATGGGAGGGAAGGGAAACGTTGCAAGTCTGAAGGGTTTTGGGGGCGGGGGTGGGCTTAACAATTAGAATTAGGATACATTAGGTATTTAATATTTTAACTTGTCCTAAATAGTCAATTCATTTAAGGGCATTTTTGGAAACTAAAAAAGGGGGGTGGGCTTATAATTGTATGGTGTGTCAACATCCCCTCCCATTCATGGATGAAGCAAAGAAATCCATGGATGGCCCTATAGATCCAGATCCAAATAGTCGAATTCGTGTGGATCCGCTCCAATTCAAAATATCGAACCTTCATCACATTGGGTCAATGATTATACTATGGTTTCATTTATCCGTGCACATATTATGGTTATCAAGCAACAAACTCGAACAGTCAAATGCCGAAAATTGAATCTTTGTGTCGTTGAATAAACTATTTCACTCGGGAATAATTTATCCGAATAAAAAAAATCTAAACTTTACATATATGGGCAATGATACTGCCATTTAATCATTTATCCGTGCACCAAAATAGTACCAAATAGTGAAATATTTGGTGCTAATCATCTTCATTACCGAAACAACAAATAAATTTGCAGAGATACACTTATCCATGCACACAATCTCAATAGAAGCCCTAAAAAATATCAACCAAATGCATAAAAACAGTTCTTTAACTCATTTGGGCCACAACTTAATTCTGGTTTCGTTTATCTTTCCACAAAATCTGAATACAATGCAACAAATAATATGCATCAATATCAAAAAAAAAAAAAAAAAAAAATCAAATCTTCAACACATTCGGTGAATCCTATTATAGAGGATACATCCATCCGTGTGCATGCCACAATGGTTCGCAAACAAAAAATAGTTGAGAAACTCCGTTTATTATCTATTTTTGCCATGATCGCTGGTTACTTCATGCTCGACGGTAAATATTTTGAGACCATCGATGAACATTTTGATCAGTCGTCGGAAGGTCTGAAAATGTGGACAAATTTTCGGAAATGAAACTAAGTTGATGAAGCGTGGACATCTTGGTAATATCTCGTGAAAACAGCTGCGAGATTTTCGGCCTCAATCAAAGGTAGGCTAAATTAGACCAATGCCCACGTTTTCAAAATTTCCTATAGCATCAGTGATGATGGGCAAAAAGGTATTTTCTCTATTTGTTATTAATTTCTCAAAAACCTATTTTTATTGAGGGACCTATGGGTATTAGCAACATTTAACAGGGTTCTTTCAGTATAAAACCCATAAATAAATCTTACCTTTGCTACCTCTCTGCACCAGTTGATCACTAGGTTACTCTTGCATGGCCCATTTACCAAACCAATTATTAATTCAGGTTTGACCTAAACTAAGTTTTTTTATCGGAAAATCCTAAAGATCATCCCAAAAAATAAATAAATAAATTTAAAAAAATTTAAAAATTAAAAGAGTGTCTCAAATGATCGAGACGGATAATTTAGTGTTTTTTTTTTTTTTTTTTTTTTGGGTATGTGTGTGTTTTGCCAAGACGATATACATCAATGGAGTGACCATGAGCTTTGACTCAATGGTTCATGTCTCTTCCTTTTTGGATGAGGTTCCATATACATTAAGTAGAGTTGATTGTTAGTAGGAAGCTGGGGAATAACATATTGATCAAATTACCTCCTTCATGAAAACTTGAACCCAAAACTTCAAGACTCGAGAAATATATATCAAGTGAACTACATCTCACTAGCTCGATCTCAGTGATAATACATGAAAGACTTGAATTCATTTGAGGCATTTTTTAGAAGAAATGTTTGGAATGCATAGCACTATTTTTTTTCTTTTAATCTTTTAATTTTTCCCTAGTGGGAGAGTATCAATTTTTTTGTTTTTATTTTTTAATTCTCCCTTGGCATAATTGATGCTAAGACTTCTCACTTCTCAAGAGAAGCCTGAACTGTGGGGGACAATTAATATTCACATAAACATAGATTCTAACATTGCACCTTGCTTCAATCAAAATGGGGAAAAAGAAAAGTTTGTTTGCTATGACTTATGAGGGCATTCTCATTTATGTTTCTATTCTTATCGGACATGAAATACATTAAAATGTGCCCTCACATGCCCATCAAAATTGAAACTTTCATATGAAAATATAGGAATTGATACCCTGCGGATCAATCATAGCCGTCTATTACTAACGCATAATCACGAACGACTGTGATCGGTGCGAACCACGCGGACATGACATTAATAAGAAGATTGTCTAATCTAACGATCGGTTTTTCAAAATACATATCCTATGACTTCCGGTAGGAATGGGCTAACGATGAGAGAAGTAAGAACAATTTCTTTCTCTCTCTCTCTCTCATTAGAAGAATTAAAAAGAGAAGTTGCAGTGTGTCATTGTAAAAAGCAATGATAGATGCTCTACTGTTATTTTAAGTTCTATTCTTATTTTTAGTGGTTGAAAATAGACTATAATTTTTAAACAGATTTTCAATTCTGTGTAAATATTTTGAATTTCAAATGTAATCTTATCCCATGTAAGTGTACCGCTATAAATAGAGAACAAAATCTCTCTAATGAAATTAATGAAAAAGGAAATCAATTCTCAAATATATTTTCAGTCTTAACATGGTATCAGAATATTGGTTATCCACGTGACAAGGCCCAAACAAGCCTGTACATGAGGGGGAGTGTAGAATAATAGAATCCATTCTGTCCCACATATGAGAATGCCTTCATATGAAAATATGGGATATCTGAGGTTCTGGCAGGGTTTTATTCCCCAGGAATGAAAATTAGCCCATTTGTTGCTCCACTCCCTGTTAACACCTAACCACTAACTCGATCTACTGATATATATCGATTGGCAAAAAAAAAAAATGATATGGTGGATGATTCTTTCATTTTCTTTTCTTTTTTTCTTTTTTTCTTTTTTTCTTTTTTCTTTTTTGCTAATGATGTAGTGGATGATTCAGTCCTTATCTATTTTAGTGATTTCTTTCCTTGACGATAAGCGGAGGACTTAGATTAATTTGGGACACTTTTTACTTTTTTAGAAGAAATATTTGGGATGTATTCCTTTGATGCACATATATGCACCATGGCCCAGCTCCATTTGCAAGGAGATGTGTGAAGTAGATCGTATTGGGCTTCAAGCCCAAGACTTCATGAAACAACTAGAATGAAAGAAGTAGCATCAACAAAAGTGGGTAGCAGGGGCACATTTGGAATACAATAACATGAAAATTGGTAGGTTCATTGGAAATCTTGAAAATTCAGTCACCACATATTCCCTTTCAGGTACTACAAAAATTAATCCAAAATGTCTAAACTAACTTTTCTATTCCTTTGGGGGTCCTGGGAAGAAGAGAGAGATAGTATGATGAAGATAGTTGTTCCTTTGGAAATTTGAACCCTAGCGCGAAGTATGATACCCACATACTTTACCATCCAACATAGATGACAATTTCTATATATTAAAATATAAAATTAGACGCCATGTAATTCGAAACTAACGTTTTTTTTTTCCCTTTTAGCGTGTTGATAGAATATCGTAAGATGAAGATGAAAGTTCAATATCAAACTGTTTTTATGTTGAGAAACCTTTTTTTTTCTATATTAAAAATAAAAAATGAAAAATAAAATTAACAAAAAGATGCAAAAGGTGAGGTATTTTAGAATACCTCTAAAGAGAGAGTTGTGAGAGAAGGATGCATGTACCGAGGCTTGATCCCTGGCAAATGGTTTGATAATACACAGCAAACTCCATGAAGCCATTGGGAGCATTGGTATAATTTATGTAGTGAAAAGTCTAATTATTTGTATTTTTAGTTTCAACTTTCAACTACCCTTCCAAATTGTATACTCCACATAATAAATCAATTAAATACCACTAAGATGATGATTACTACTATTCACTGCCTGTGCAAGATAGTTTGAGCATTGTACAATGGATAGAAAGAGTTAATAAAATGCAAGAGAAGTGAGCATGGTAAAGTGCTAGTTGTTTTTAGTTAAGGGTCTTCCCATCTACTACCAGGGAATATCATGCTTCATGGTTTAAATGGCAATTCAATATTGGCATTTTTCCTTTCTTAAGTGTGGAAGAACAAGTTTCACATTGTAAACTTCAATATCTTAAATTTAAAAAAGGATTGGAGCTGAGGGACTTTTTGAGAAGACCCGGAGATTCTTCTTAATTAGCTAAGATTTGCTTCACAGATCATGAAAGTCCCATCTAATCATGAAAATTTTGTGTTACGTACTTTTGCATGAGATCATCTCCAACGAACTCTCATTTAGGGTTGTTATTGCCTAATTTAAAAGTCATGGTAAAAAAAGGGTATTACCTCGCAATTTGGCAATGGCATTAATGCCTCCATAATTTGGAAATTTTAATTTTTCGAGAAATAATTTTTTTTTTCCTATTGAATCTAACAATTCACATGTTTTTCAAAGGAATCCACACACACTTAATTTATCAAATGATGTTTAGTAATTAATAAAAAATGAGTTTATTTTAATTTTAATTTAAAAAAAAATAATAATAATAATGCATGTCATCTTAAAAAAGTAAAAATAAATATAAATATGGATAAAGGCGTTCCAATGCTATATATATATATATGAGTAATTTTGTTACGAGAACTTCTTTATGTGAGGACTTGACTTTTTCGTCGATGTAAGATGAAAATTTTAGAAAACCGACCGTTGGATTAGATATTCTCTCAATGTATGTCATGCATGCCAAAAATCACAATGATCTGACGGTCGGTTTTGAATATACATAATGTAAAAAATTGTGACCATTAGATACTGTCATAATTTTTCAAAGTTTGTATTTAAGAAACCATCTGTCAGATCACTGTGATTTTTGACATGCATGTCATAAATAAGATGAATATTTAATCCAAGAGACGGTTTTTTAAAATATCTATTATACATTGGCTAAAAAGCCAAATCCTCACATAAATTTATATGAGGACCTCCTTATAAAAAAATGAATATATATATATATATATATATATATATATATATATATATTAAATTGCATTCAAAATATCTTTTAAAAAAATTTAAAAAGAGAGATGAAGGCAGCCTCTTAACAAGCTTGATCAATAATAAATTAGGACTTTGTTGCTTGTGGCTGTGTGGGCTAGAATTTCCCTTATTTTTAGAGTTATGAGGTGTCATGTTACTTGCAGCGCCGTTGCACAGTAATAATAATTCTGCAACAGCATTAAATGACATTAATCACCCATGAAACGACACATCATACACTAGACTTCTATAATTCTTCACTAATCATTTGCTGAAACATGGCACAGACCCAGTACACGGGCCTTCACGCATCATGTTACCTGACAGACATATCCTCCAACTGACTGAAAATGACCCTACAATTAACCAATGTTTAAAACTCCAACAGTTTATCCAATCGAATAAATGGCTGACTGGATTAAGATCAACCGATTCAATCGGGTTAACCAAATTCAACCTTCGTCACGTTATCATAATGTTATAAATATATTATTTATTAAAACAAAAGCTATAAAAGATGTAAAAATAAATTCAAAATATAAATTTAAAAAAATATATATTTGTACAATCAATTCATATATTTGAATGTACGTGCGGAGTCATCAAAATTGAAAATTGAGAATTACTCTTCATCAATCTTTATTATAATATTGTTTAAATGCAAAATAAGAATATTGTATTATTAAATTAAATTTCTTATGTTTCTTTTTGTTATTTGGGATTTTTTTAGACTAATTTACCTTGTTAACCTTCTTTGTTTTAAGAGGCTTTAAAAAGATTAGGGTTATTTTAATTATTTTAGCACTTTTTTTTTGGCTGAAATCCGGTCAGTTCTTTTAACCTGTCAATAAACTTGTAAATCCGCCGGTTCAACTGCCAGGTTGACCGGTTTTTACTAAATATGCCGATTTTCATTAGAACTGGGTTTTAAGGGGTTGAACCACTCAATGAGGCACCCGGTTCCTGATTCAACCGATTGAACCAGCTAGTTCGATCTGGGTTTTACAACACTGCAATTAACATCTCTCTCTCTCTCTCACTGTTTTTGGATGCTTAACCTATAAATAGTCAGCCATTTGGATGTTTGATATCGTGAACCGGACTAATCTTCCTATGAGAGCTGTTGATCTCTTTTAGGTTGTCCAAAAAAGAGAATACAATCGAAAAGTACAGGCAGCCGTCGAGAATACTTCCCTCCTTCTTTTTTCGGGAATGACCATTACCGACGACAATTACAGGCAGCCGTCGGCAAATACATGAATTTACCGGCGACATGGAAAGAGCCGTTGGTAATACATGTCTTCACCGACGGCATAGAAAATGTCGTCGGTAATACATGGTTTTACCGACGGTTTTTTGGTAGCCGCCGGGAAATTCCGTCGGTAAAAGCCAATTTTGTTGTAGCGCATAGCACTATTTTTTTTCTTTTAATCTTTTAATTTTTCCCAGGTGGGAGGGTATCAATTTTTTTGTTTTTATTTTTTAATTCTCCCTTGGCATAATTGATGCTAAGACTTCTCACATCTCAAGTCTGAACTGTGGGGGACAATTAATATTCACATAAACGTAGATTCTAACATTGCACCTCGCTTCAATCAAAAAGGGGAAAAAAGAAAAGTTTGTTTGCTATGACTTATGAGGGCATTCTCATTTATGTTTCTATTCTTATCGGACATGAAATACATTAAAATGTGACCTCACATGCCCATCAAAATTGAAACTTTCGTATGAAAATATAGGAATTGATACCTTATGGATCAATCCTCACAATCATACCCGTCTATTACTAGCGCATGATCACGAACGACTGTAATTGGTGCGAACCACGCGGACATGACATTAATAGGAAGATTGTCTAATCTAACGATCGATTTTTCAAAATACTTATCCTATGACTTTAGGTAGGAATGGGCTAACGATAAGATAAGTAAGAACATTTTTTTTCTCTCTCTCTCTCTCATTAGAAGAATTAAAAAAAGAAGGTGCAGTGTGTCATTGTAAAAAGCAATGATAGATGCTCTACTATTATTTTAAGTTATATTCTTATTTTTACTGGTTGAAAATAGACTATAATTTTTAAACAGATTTTCAATTCTGTGTAAATATTTTGAATTTCAAATGTAATCTTATCCCATGTAAGTGTATTGCTCTAAATAGAGAACAAAATCTCTCTAATGAAATTAATGAAAAAGGAAATCAATTCTCAAATATATTTTATGTCTTAACATGGTATCAGAGCATTGGTTATTCACGTGATAAGGCCCAAACAAGCCTGTACGTGAGAGGGGTGTAGAATAATAGAATTCACTCTGTCCCACATATGAGAATGCCTTCATATGAAAATATGAGATATATGAGGTTCTGGCAGGGTTCTATTCCTCAGGAATGAAAATTGGTCCATTTATTGCTCCACTCCCTATTAACACCTAACCACTAACTCGATCTACTGATATATATCGATTGGCAAAAAAAAAGGGGGGGAATTTAGCTAAAGGTTCTCATTTAGAAGATTTTCATGCCAAAAGTCCTCTCAAAAGAGTTGTCTTTCCTAAAGTCCTTTTGGTATGAATTGGACAAAAATATCCCTCCTTCCTAACAACCTTCAATGTGTAACACCCCACACAGGGTTACCCCTATGCGAAAATGCCACAGTAACATAAAACACCAAGCGCTTATCTTTTGAGTAATTTCTTTTTAAAATTGACACAGTTTTTCAAAATACGCGTGCGGAAGTCTTTAAATATTTTTTTTCTTTTCAACATCTCAACAATTAAAGATAGCGCTGAGTACTAGTTTGTATCCTGAGTACAGTCCCGTAATGTACCCAAATTCCAAAAACATCCATTTAGTTTACTGAGTTGGATAGAGTCTCATGCTGATAACGTGTTGTGGACCAGCCTCGCGGACGGGGCTTAGGGTGTTGTGAGTCCACATCATCACCGGGCGATGTGATTAGGGGGGTTTAGAAATCAAAACAAAGGAGTCGCCACCTTATTTTTAAGGAATAAGGAAACCATAAAAACATTTTTATTTTCAATAAAAACAAACTCCATTAATGGAAAAGCAGTCTACAAACCAGAGTTGGATCCGGGGGCTAGGTTACGACGTGGGAAGGTTCCAAGCTTTCACTTGTAGGCACCCACCTCGCCCTAATTAAAGGACTTCTAATTTATTTGGGCTATTTAAATTTCTTAATGCAAACAATCCTAAATAATCTAATCAACCAAAAAATAGTGATATAAATGCATTATCTATATTAGTTATATTAATAATAAAAAATATATACAAACAAACCCTAAAAACCTAGGACACCCTACGGGCATCCTAGGGCGGACTTGAGCCCTATTAGCGCCTACGTAACTTACTAGTATCACCCAGCAAGTATCAAAGTCCACGTAGTTCGACTACCCTAGGAATCTCCTATTGTAATCGATCACATCATCAAAGGTATTTCAACCTAATTCAAGACTCTAACTTCGAGAGTTTTTGTTTGTTCAAAATCATTTATTCAAAATCATTTATTTGAAATCATTTCAAATTAAAAGATATTCATAAAATCCAAATATTCCAAAATAATTCTTATCTTTCGAATTAAATTCCAATTGAAAATCTTTTTCAAAGATATTTCAAGAAAACAAATCATATGGGAGGAATCTCATTCCAAGGTAAGAAAATCTTTTAAAACATTTCAAATCTTTTTGAAAATCAATTAACAATCAAATCTTTCCTAAAAAATCATATTTATTTCATAAATATTGCATCAAAATTCTTTTTGGAAATCTCTCGAAGATCGACATCTCAAATCAAATAAAACCCGCAAATCCGATGGCAATCTTTACAACAAAGGAAATTCCTAGGGAAGGTCAAGTGACCTTCCTAGCCTAGGGTCTCTAACTAACCCTAAAGTTAATCTAAAAACCCTAAAATCCTAATGCAATGCATGCTGAAATTTAAACAAATGACAAGTAATCAATTCTAAAGATGCATGAAAATGCTCCTAAATGCACACTAATTGATCTATGTGAACCTAAGCATATTTCTAAGTTAGATTTGGCCCTAAAATAATTTTTAGAAGTCAATTAAGGCCATTTTCAATTCCGGACAGATTTGAAAGCGGACTTTAAATCACTCTAAAAACTTTGAAAAGAAGTAATAAAAAAATCATGTTAGTGACCTAGCATGCATCCTACATGAATATACTAAACTACTATGCAAAAACATGTCAAAAATTACATCAAAATATGCTTAAATGATCAATTTAATCACAAGGGAAGGATCTCACCTTTGCTTGCTCCCTCGTACACATTTTATACATTCAAACCATATATCGAGTGTTCAAATAATCATAAAAACACGAAAGAAAAAAAAAACTCAAGACTCACTATAAAAATGCTTCAACATACTTACACAATCATGGATATCATATAATCATCACAGGATTTCAAAAATCATGCAAACACATTGAAACATTATCCTAAGCATGCTTACTTACATAAAATAATAATAAAAAAACTACTTCTAATCATGCATATATACATAAGATAATAAGAAAGCTAACCCTAACATGCATACACACATGAAATCACAAAAACACTAACCCTAACATGCAAATCACAAGAAACTAACCCTAACATGCAAATCACAAAATACTAACCTTAACATGCATACATACATAAACTCACAATAGAATTCACTAATCCTAAACATGTATACTAACATAAAATAATAACAAAACTAATCCTAAACCTATTTAACCACATGAAATCATAATAAAAGTAACCCTAATCATAATTGCTAAACATAAAATAATAAGAAAACCTAACCCTAACATGCATATGACATGAAATAATGAATAAAACTAAATCCTATCATACTCATAGTAGAATGAAAAGAAAAGAGAGAAGTCATATCATATGAAAACCAAGAGGACTTACAACATAGCCTCATCAACTTACACCAGAAATCATGAAGAAATGAAGGTCAAGGTCAAGAGTTTACCCTTCGATCTCCTTCTTAGCTAGCCTCCTCCAAGCCCTCAGCCTTTTCCTCTTACTCCTTCAATGGTGCAAGAGTGAGGAGCCTCCCAAAATCTGTAGCCTCTTCTCCCTCAAACCCTAAAATTCTCTCCCTTTCATCTCTAACTCCATAGTGTAGTATATATAGAGCTAGGGTTCAAATTCTTGAATGGTTAGGATTCAATTCCCTAAAAATGATCCTAGGGTTTAGAATTGATCATGCTAGGGTTTGCCAGCTGAAAACCCTTCGAATTTATTCCAAAAAAACGAATCAAATCGGCCAAAACAAGTGGGAAAGTTTCAAACATGCCAAAAATACAAAAATGGGTTCGAACATGCTGGTGACCATCCTAGCCTGGACGGCTGGCCGTCCTGGGCTGGACGGTTGGCCGTCCTAGCTAGGACGGTCACCGTAGTGACTTCCCAATTTTTCTTCCCCAAATTTTAGGGTTTTCATATTTTGGCCATATTTTGGTCAAATTTGATCCAAATCCGATGGTTCAGGGCTCAAAACGACCGTGTTTTGATCCTCCACATTTTTAGAATGTTTTTGGGTTAAAATCAATTGACCATGGTCAAGGGTTTTAGCAAAAAGCTAGCCAATTGACCCGGTTGTGCCAAAATTGGTCATATGACCATTCTTTGTTTTGTAAAATTGATCAATTAGGCTTGCACTGCTTCTAAAAACATGGTTTTAATATGAAATTGGTACTTGAAAACATGTTTTGAAAATCTTTCATTTTGGTGAAAATGACCAATTCACGGTCAATTTGATCGAAACCCTAATTCAGCTCATCCTTACCCGTGGGATCGATTTTGGGAGAATCTATCCCCACCATTCAAAGGTTCAATTGGCACTCCAAATACACTCCCCACATCCATATAAACCTCATGAAACAATCCGTTTCGAATTCGGAGGTTATTCGGAAATTATACGAGAAAAAGGACGAAAATACCCTTCAAGTCGCAAAAACCCTAATTACCTATCGAGCTCTCACCAGAATGCTATGAAAATTTACAGGGATGTTCTAAAACACCTCAAAAGTCAAATGCAATACAAATGGGTTGATTCCAATCCAAATGTACACATGAAATAATGAATTGTCCTTTTCCTCAGAAAAGGGCAATTTGGGCAATTTGGTCTTTACAAGGCCAATTCCTCAGCAAATGATCAGCTATTCTAGTTAATCATTTGCATGAACATATGGTAGAAATAATTGGTAAAAATGGGGTGTCCACAGAAGCCCCTCGTTGGTGTTTCATGGCTTCGCCATGTAATACCAACGAAACAAAATGGCATCCCATTTTTGCCGCAACAAAAGAGGGATGATTCAACCA
>JAESVK010067858.1:0-14161 GCA_017140935.1 Hamamelis virginiana
GGTACAGCTGCAACATGGCGAATCCAATGCTGAAGCAGGAAAAGGAGTGAGGGAACTCGGAAAAGAAAACCAAGAAATTAAGGAAGCGGGTTAATTAGAACTTAGAAGAAAGATTAAGAAAACTAAGAAGAGGGGAAGAAGGCAAGCATGAATAAAATTTTTGATTGTTAATTCAACATAATATAGCATTCCATGTGCTTAGCATTGACACAATTTTAAAACTCATGCGTTCTAATTTATGCTGTTGCGGCATGTCCAAAACTCTCTGCAAGGACTCCACTTGCTTTAAATTTTGACACCAAGTCTCCATATGGATTTCATTAATGAATGGGCATTGTAGCATACATCAAATGAAATCACCAATTAATGAATGCTCCCAGTGGATTGATGGTGATGCCTTTGTAATACCAAACCATTTGCCAGGGATCAAGCACTGGTATTTTCTCTCTCTTAGAAAAATACTATGCATTAATTACTACAAGCTATTACTACAAGTATCACTATAAAAACAAATATTGTAAACTTTCAAAACTACTCTCATTTCATTCCGATCTTCTACCGACATTTATAGCCTCAATTGAGCTTTCAAGTCCCAACCCATATCCTACTGCAAGAATATATGTATTGTCTTGGTTAAAATTGGTAAAGAAGGGTGATATGTTTAGCAATATTAAATAGGATATGGGTTGGGACTTGGAAGCTTAGTTGAGTTGAGTCGGTAATAAAATTTGAAATAATAGTTAAATTTTCCTAAATTAATTTGCCATAAAAACCTTTTTCTTCCCCAACTCTTTTGGTTAGATCGAGTAATATTAATTGTTGAAAGAATTCAAATATTGTTGGAATTCCCTTCCCGGTCCATTCAAAGGTAGGCCTTCCACACCTGGACTAGGGATTTTCATGAGGAATAAATTTTTCACGGCCTCCTCACCTTAAATACCTCCTAAAGAGAATCGAACCCATAATCCATGCGCCTAACTACACAATTACACATTTGCCCTTACCAAATAAACTATCCTTGATGGGTGACGAAGCTGTCTCTTCAATTAACCAAATCATGCATCCATTACGAAAAGAACCGAGCTGTAAAGCAACTAAAAAGACAGCGCTAAGTCATCTAACCTACTTAAAGACTTGCTCGAGAAGGAATCAGTCATTATCATTTGTCCATCATTCTCTCTCCAGTCTCTACCACTTACCCAATTGTGTTTATTTCTCTATAAAACCAAATATCTTTTTCAGATTCCAAATGATGATGCACAATGAAAACGTAACCTTACCCTCAAAATCTATTTCCTAATCAGCAATATTAATTCATTTTAATTTGATGATTTATGATAATAAACTACTTTCACTTTTATTTTTTTCAAAAACAGTTTTATATTGTTTTCAATATTTTTACAACTCTAAAAATAAAAAATAAAAATTCAAGCATATAAATCTATTCTTATCCTTAACCTTCTAGTATGACAAAAAGGTGCACTCACTTAACATTTTTCTCGACTTTGGGATCTTGTTGAGATTTTGAATTTAAGTCCTCATGGAGGGGTTTGGCCGATGTGTTGTTCTTCTTTTTCTGCCTACTAACAACTAATTCTACTGATGTACCAACCGGTGCTAGTCCAATTGGTGTGAGGGTTGGGGTTTGCTTTTCTTGGTCTTGAGTTCGAGACCCAATACTAACATTATTGTAAATAATTATGTTCTTCTTGTACTAAAAAAAAAAAAAAGCTTTTGACAAAAAAAAAAAAACACTTGGACACAATTCCATCTCTATTTAAAATTACCATAACCCTGCAAGTGTATCCACGTCAAAAGCTCAAAACATCAACCCCACATTCATGTTTGTACCCTAAAAAGCTTCCACGAAGCTTCCTCTATCTACATCAATGCTTCATCATATACAGAAAAAAAAAAAAAAAAGTTGTGGCCTATGGGGTATGGTTTTAGCTATTTATATATTTAATATAATAAAAAACTCACAGATCCACCGCATGTCCGTCTTGGATGGGCGTATGGCCCATGTAATTGACTTGGGGTCGTTGCTTTTGTCATCCTTGACACAATTCAATTCTATCAGCAAAATGTTATTCCACCCATATGCACATATTTCATCTGCATTTGATCATCTGTTTCAAATGGACAATAATATCTCTATAATTTAAAAATAAAAATAAAAATAACAATGCTATCTCACCCACCTATTTTGTCTATATTTCTCTGTCCATCCTACCTGGCATATGAGGTGTCATTTACATTAATAAATTTTATATATATATATATATTATTTTTTTTATAATTATAAAGACAATTCATCCACATGAGACGGATAATTAAAAGTGAATGAACTAGCATTTTCTAAATAAAAATATTATTTTTATTGATATGGACAACATATCATATGTCAACTAAGATGGGTAGAAATATCCCAATAAATCAGGCAAGTGGGATAGTATTGCTATATATTAATTCTAGAGTGGTGTATATTGCTAAAATCTACTTGCCACAAAAATCACACCCGCGGTTGAGACTTGAGAGGCTTAAGGCCGGTCTCCAAACCTCCACGAGAATAAAAGTTCTTGGTCACCATTGGCAAAGGTGAAAAGATAAATTAGTGTTTTTCATTGCATAAATCAGTAATAAACTGTGTTCGTACCATTTATAAAGCCCCAAAAATGGTTTATACTCCGCATTAGTTTTTGTTAAGGAAATATAATGGATTTATGAACTACAACACATCAAGATATTCTCTTAAATCCCCAGTTAAAAAAGAAGGATTCGAACCCAAATCTCTAATACGAAGAGACTTTACCAGCTGAGCAGTACTTTCATTTTATATCGATCGTTTTTAAATAGAGGGAAAAGCATACTTATAAAATAAGATTTATTATTTGATGGGAGAATAATTGACCTTAATAAGCATGTAATTTGCTTTCCTTCTTTATTAAGAAAGCCATCTTTTAGTCTTTGAGACTTGTTACATGATTACATGATTACAACTTTCCAAAGGGGTAGCCTATTTTCAAACGTAACTGGCTTAGTTGGTTGCATTATTGAAGATTACACCTCAAACTTGAGCTCTAAGTCTCAGCCACAGCTTAAAAACCTTTCTCTGTTTGCCTATCCAAATATAAATAATAAAAAATAAGAAAAAAGGAAAAGATTCTTATCGGCGAAGTATTGCAAGGGGAGCACTTTTGACAATCAAAAGAAAAGACTAATTTGGAAGAATATTGAATAGATTATATATATATTAGTCGATATACCAGTTCCCCACTTCCACATTACAAATTATAGTTCTCTGTTATTGACACTCTATCTGGGTTGCTTAATTTCACTGATGGGCTATGGTCAAGCTGTGGTGATGATTGTGGTGATGATTCTGATGAAAGAATTATTGTCTTTTCAAGAGAAGGACAAATGGGGAGGATTAATTGATTAGGGGCGCTTTTTTTTGGCGTATTGTGGTAAGGGGTATTTGGCTAGTTTGCACACACCAGACTAAATTACCTCCTCGGTCTTGTCCGGCACTAGGGAATTCACAATAACTAATTCTCGTGGTCTGACTCCAAAAGGTTGACAAAGTTCGATCTAAGGACGTTTGGATTGACGGTTCATACTAGGAATCACTTGGACAATCCCTTAGAATTGACCTAGGAGGTTAGGAACCATTTACTCTAATACAATGTTCAGTTTTCATCCGGCCCCCAAATGGACATATGAAGACATGCCAAGCCTATATTTGGGTGATGTAGGATTTCAACTTATTGATGAACTCTTGAATGCCGAGATTAATGCAGAAGAGGTCATGAAAAGTGAAGATGCATGCATTGTCTTCCAAGGACTCATCAAATTCCTCCAAAGGAATTAAGAAGATAGAAGGCAGCAAATCCAATAATGTAGGAGGATAGACCAACAAAGAAGGAAAGGAAAGCCAAGAAATTATGGAAGCTAGGTGAGAGGAAAGTTGGGACTTTAGATGAATGTAAGAAGGGGGGGGACAAAGCCAAGAAATTAATGCTGGACATTAGAAGAAAAGGAAAATGTAGATGGTGAGGGTCAAAGAATGAATAATTAATGAATATTCATGATAACTTATCAAAATCAATAAATTGTGCTTTTAACATATAATTACTATAATTATTATTCCAACTCATCATCATGCATATGATAGGATAATTTGTTCCATTAGTGAATATATGGTTCACCCATTGAACAATCACTGTGAACACATCACAGCATAGAAGGTAGTCTACTCTCCTTCCTAGAATCATGAGGATAGCAGGTCGGGATAAGCTTTTATTTTCTATTTTTTATTTCTAAAAAAAATAAAAAAGAGTTTTTAGAGTTTTAGATAGGGCAAATTTTTTTTAGTTACTTTTAAAAGATAATTTTTTACTATCTCAATTTTTAAAAGTAACTACCAAAACTTTTCACTATCAAAACTTCCCTTTTTTCACTTCTAAATATAAAAGGGCAATTTCCATGAATAATCCTAAGTTTCCAAAATATTACGGCTACGAATCCGATCCAAAACATATTACGACTATACACCTATTACTGTTTTTTTGAACGAAATTATCCTTGAAATTGAAGTTTGACCAATTTGTACAGGATCCTCAATTTTATGTATAATCCTCAAAAATAAACAGAATCCTCAATCCCTAATTTATCTAATAATCACCAATATTGTTAAGAATCCCCGATTCACTTTATGCCACGTCAACATTTAATGCTAGTCATTCAATGTCCCTCGAATTTTTTTTACAGTATCTCCAATTTTATGTATAATCCTAAAAAATAAACAGAATCATCAATCCCCAATTTATCTAATAATCACCAATATTGTTAAGAATCTCCAATCCACTTTATGTCACGTCAGCATTTAATGTGAGTCATTCAATGTTCCCCTGAATTTTTCGTACAGAATCCTCAATTTTATGTATAATCCCCAAAAATAAACAGAATCCTCAATCCCCAATTTATCTAATAATCACCAATATTGTTAAGAAATCTCCAATCAACTTTATGTCACGTCAACATCATGCATATCATTCATTCAGTTTATGCTTTCCAAGAACATCAAATCAATCAAATCTTGTCTACTCTATTGGGTATTCTTAGTAATATTGGGGATTGGTGATTATTTGTAATTCTCGTGATCCTTTGTAATATTGGAGATTGGGGATTATACACAAAATTGGAAATTGTGTTGATTATTGGTGGCTCTTCGATTTTTTTAAATCCATCCGTACAAAAATTTTGACCATTTCAATGGTCAAATTGTAAATACTCATATGAGTGGAGGATATTTATGTCCTAAAAAAATATTTGCGTAATTAGTTTTGGATCGGGTTCGTAGCCATAATATTTTGGAAACTTATGATTATTCATGAAAATTGCCCAAAATAAAAATACAAAAACAGAAAATTATCCAAACCGGTCCTTAGTGATTTTAATGGTTTTTTTAGTTACCAAAATAACAGAAACAGTAAGTAGAAGCATGATTGCAATTGCAAAACAGAAATGGAAATCATTGAACATTCATGATATTCAGCAATGCCTTCTTGCCAGACTGGCCCGTTTGGATGAGTTTGGCCTAAAATCACTTTTGGAAAATTGTTTCTTACATATTTCATTATGCTTGAACTATCTTTTCTCATATTAAAATTTTGATGTTAGAAGTAATTGTGGCAAAAACTAGAGGATTAGAGTCCTACTTTTGCCACTATTGTAAGTTACGGTCCTCTTAGGATTGAAAAAAAAAAAGCCAAACCGCCAAACCAACCCAAACCAGACCATTTTCACGGTTTGGCTCATATTGGCCTTTACAATGAATTGGTTTAGGTTGGAGTTTTAGTACGCCGTTAGAATTGGATTTGCTCATTTTATTCTCACAAACCGGCCAAACCGGGCCGTTTACAACCCTACAGTAGATTTTGCTAGATGTTTTGAATTTGAATTCACTAACTGCACATATCTATGGCAAACAATATTATTCTTATTATTAAAACTGCTCCCAAAGTTATTTCATAAATGTGAATAATGTCATTTGATACAAAAATTCAATTATATTTCCACTCATTTTATTTAATTCTCTTGATTGAAGATGCTGATATAGTTCTTGATCGCTTTGAGAAGTGTATCACAAAACCATCTCATAACCTAAAGAAACATATTTGAGATTTTTGCCAAGTTAAAATCTCAAAAATTAGTTCTATTTTATTTTATTTTTTTAGATTAGAAAACCGTCCAACCTATTCAAACTGCTCAAACCATGTGTTTTGACTAACCATGCTCAAACTGTTATGTTCTTGGCGTATCAAAATTTTTATACTAGAAGTGATTGCGATAAAAGCTAGGGTGCTTAGTTTTGACTAACCATACTATACTTTTCAAGTCATCCTGAAGTGATTATCATCCATTTCTTTGAAGGCCCATTTGTATTCCATTTTCTTAAAATCATTTTTTTAAAGCTCAAAATTCCACAGGATTTAAGAGATGAGATGATAATCACTTTTAGATGAGACTTGAAGGGTGATAGGATGATGGGAAAGTTTTCATACTATTAAGCGAATGCAACAAAAGTTAGGGGCAAAAACTAGTAGCTCCCAATTTTTGTCACAATCATTTCTAGAATGAAAATTTTTGTACATGAAAACATGTTTTGAACACAACTCTAAAGAAATATGTGAAAAGAAAGTTCTCCAAAAGTGATTTTAGAAAAAGCTAATGCAGATGGACCCTAAATCAAGTGCAATTTTGAGCTCTAAAAGTGATTTTAGACAAAACTATTCCAAACATGGCCTACAAGCAAGAGAAGTGACGTGAGCAAAATTGGAAATCAAAGAACATTCCCCATAAAAATTCTAGAGGAAGTTTGTTAAAGGGGATATGGAATGGATCAAGAAGTCAACCAATGCAAATTAGTCAGCTCAACTTACTTCATAAGAGAATTGCTTGAGAAGTTTGTCCCTGTGATGCTTGAGCCTTGGCTTCCAATCAATCTCCTTCACGTAGTTCTATTTTATAAAAGGCCATTTTAGCCAAAACAACGACACTAGCAAGCAAATAAACACAAAGCAAAGTCATCTTCATTTCAAAACCATCAAACTCACTTCCAATTTTTCATACCCAAAATCCAAGCATCTTTACTCTAACAAGCATGCCTTCAACTACCTCCGTTTTATCAGCATACACCACTTTTGCCGCATCAGCAATGCTGGTTCGGACTGTCCTTAATGAAGTTCAAACCACGATGAACCAGCTACTACCCCAACAACTCCAAGAGAGAATCTTATCTGGGCTTGGAGGGATTTTCAGAAATCCCTCTTCCCAGATGATGACTCTCATCATCGATGAATACAATGGATACTCCATGAATCAAATGTACGAGGCTTCTGAAATCTACTTGCGCACAAAAATCACCCCTGCAGTTGACAGGCTTAAGGTCTCCAAAGCTCCACGAGAAGAAAAGATCTCCGTCACCATCAGCAAAGGTGAAAAGATTATTGACATAGTCGAAGGACTCCATATTAAATGGCTAATGATTTGTTCTGAAACAAAGCAGTCGTCTGAAGGAGAATATATTGAACGTAAATCAATTGAGCTCAGTTTCCGTAAGGACTACATGGAGAAGGTATTGAACTTTTACCTGCCCTATGTGGTTGAGAGATCTAAAGCCATAAAAGAAGAGAACAAGGTGGTGAAGCTCTATTCGACTGGTAACTGCTATGGAGAATATGACGGAGTCTGGGGATCTACCAATCTTGACCATCCATCCACTTTTGACACATTGGCAATGGATCCAAAACTGAAACAGGAGTTAATAGATGACTTGGATAGATTTGTGAAGAGACAGAAGTTCTATCAAAAAGTTGGAAAGGCATGGAAACGTGGGTATTTGTTGTACGGCCCTCCTGGCACTGGTAAGTCGAGCTTCATTGCAGCAATGGCTAACTATCTGAAATTTAACATCTATGACTTGGAGCTTACAAGTATCCAGAGCAATTCAGAACTTAGAAGGCTGTTAGTCTCCACCACGAACCGGTCGATACTTGTGATTGAGGACATTGATTGCAGCATTGAGTTGCAGGATCGTCAAGCTGGAGAATACAACCAAAGTGACAGCCAGGTGAGATCACAGGATAAGTGTCTTTCATTGCACTAATTTGTGATAAATTGTATTTTGGACCATTTATAAAGACACAAAAATGTTTTAATCATTTTTAAAACTACTTCCCTCACTATTTGTGTGTTTAATTGGTTGCCATCGGAAAGTGGTAAACCCTACCACTAACTCTTCCCTGCGCTCTTTCCCACAAAAAAATACTTCCCTCAAAAGTCAAAACACATCCTGCATTTTTATGAGAAGAATCATTGGAAAGTTAATACTTCTATTATTTTTTTATTTTATTTTTTTACAACTTTATTGCAAACCAAATTGTTGCAGGAAAAGTGAATTTCAACAAATTCCTTTTCTTTTACTTTCCTCTCCCCTACTTTCCTAGCATTCACTTTCCTGTAAGTTTCTTGACAACCGAATGCAATTTCAATTCATTTACATCAAACAAGACAAATAGTATTTATTGGAAGAATAAACAAGACAAATACAAACCTAACCAGCTTATCTTGTTGCGTTATAGAAGAGTACCACAAACCTGAGTTCAAGTCTCAACCTGAGCTAAATGCCTTCCTCTGTTTGCCTATCCAAATTTAAATAAATAAATAAATTCAAAAATGAAAAAGAAAAGGATTCCGATTAGCACTGTATTACAATAGTACATTCTCATAAATAAATAAATAAAAAGAAAGAGTAATTTGGAAAAATATTCGACAAATATATTAGTCAATATACCAGTTCCCCACCTCCCCATTTTAAATTATTAATTATGTTTCTTTCTTATTGACAGTTAACCCTATCTGGGTTGCTTAATTTCATTGATGGGCTATGGTCAAGCTGTGGCGATGAGAGAATTATTGTCTTTACAACCAATCACAAAGACAAGCTAGACCCTGCATTGTTAAGACCAGGCCGCATGGACATGCACATCCACATGTCCTATTGCACTCCTTGTGGGTTTAAGATCATTGCTTCCAACTACCTCGGCATTAAAAGTCACTGTCTGTTTACTGCAATCGAAGGACTTCTAATGGTGGTCGAGGTGACCCCAGCAGAGATTGCAGAGGAGCTCATGAAAAGTGAAGAGGTCGACATTGCTCTTGGAGGGCTCATCAAATTCCTCCAAAGGAAGAAGAAGGAACGTAGCAAATCCAATGATATAGGAGGAGAGACTGACAAAGAAGGAAAACAAAGCCTAGAAATTGTAGAAGGTGAGAAGAAAGTTGGGAATGAGAGGAAGGCAAGCAGGGGAAAAAGCCAAGAAATTGTTGGAGATGAGAAGAAAGCTACGAAGAAGAGGACAAAAAGAAAGGGAAAAGGTAGACGATGAGCGTCAAAGAATGAATAATGTATAATGATAGGTGCCTATACAAGCCAAGTGAGCGCTCAACATATTAAAAATAATAAATTGTGCTTTCACAATTAGTATTAATTCTGACCAGACCACCTGTAGCTAGCCCAGTTGGAGGGGGGTTGGGTTCTTGGTCTCGAGTTCGAGACTCCTTGCTAGTGCGCTGTACATTAGTTGTTAGTTGTTTCATTTGATTGTATTATTTGATGTTCTTATATCTTCACAAAAATATAAAAACAAAATTCTGACTAGTCATCTGAACATTAATATTTTATTCTGCACAAAATATTTCCAAACTACAACTCTTCCTCATGGTAAGCAGTTTGTTCCATTAGTGCATATATGGTTCACCCGATGAACAATCACAGTGAGCTACATGAGCTACATGCCTACATCACAATTCACAACAAAGAAGGTAGTGTCCTGCCTAGAATCGCATGGATAGCTTAGTGATTTTAGTGGTTTTTATAATGCCAAACTAACAGAAACACTAAGTAATAACATGATTGCAATTTGTAGAACAGAAATGAGAAGTATTTAACATCTATCACATTTAGCAGCATCTTCTTCCCAAACTAAGATACGGCCTGCAATATACAATAAGTAAACTGCAAGTAAGAGCAACATTTGTCATGATTCAAGATCATATAGCTTTCAAGATCATGTGTTATAATGAAATATACATTATTTATGTGTCACACATGTTTAGCATTCGACATATTTTAGACTTTCTAATTTAAGCAATTGTCCAAAAATTCTCTGAAAGGACTCTACTGGCTTTAAATTTGGATGGCAAATGATATCACCAAGTCAAAAATTCTCCACAAGGACTTCATTGGGACTTCCTACTTTAGATATCTTTGGATTTGATTTTAGTGTCACCTCGCAGGCTAGCATCACGCATTTGCTAGCCAACATTCAAATGGCACCGTGCACTTAACCTACAACATTCACTTCCACTAAATCCAGTTGAAGGAAGAGGATTGATTTCTCAATATGACTCTATTCAGATACCAAAGACAGTCCAATTGAAATCCCAATATGATTTCATTTGTGTGTTGTTCTTGAACTAGTCGACTCAAATCTTTTATAAGCTCATTTTGAGTGTTGTTCTTGAACGAGTCCACTCAATCTTTTATAAGCAGACTACATTTTCTTCACATGGTCTTCAAATATATGAAAAGTATATAATATTAAATAACTCCCACCTCATCTGTTGAATCATATATCAAGGCAGCACAATGAAAACAGTTGAATTTTATGTCCTTGTATGTGAAGGAAGAAGTGACAAGTATCGTGGACAAAATTGAAAATCATAGGTTGTCCACTATTGCAATAAACTTTCTCATGTAATGTTGGAGTTTCAAATTTTTACCAGTCAGCTGATAGAGAAAATTCCTAGAATATGTTGGAAAAACCTAAAAGCCTGGCACAACTTTTAACTTAATTCCATAGTTCCATTGTATTGATACAGTTGGCAACCCATATTTTTTTACTTAGCCGCACATCTTTAGAACTGAGACAACCTATCTGCAATAGTCTAAAGATTTCCAATTCTTTCTCTCTCTCCCCCAAGTATCAGAAACCTCGTATCTTTCGTTCTAGTCCCAATTTGAACCTTGCTTCGTCTCTCCTAGAACGAATCCCTCTTTAAGCCTCACTCCCACAAATCTTCACAGCACTCACATAGTTTTGAAGCTATGGCCGCAGTTTACATGTCACCATAATGTTTTCATTAGTGAGAATCCTTTCAGCGCAAATGCGCAATTGTTGCAGATATAGATAAAAATGCAATTGCCAATTCTCAAAATGTAATTTAAGAATTCAGAAAATGTAAAGTACAGTGATAATTTAGTGACTGACAAAGAATGCGATCTGAAGGTTTTAAAACATAGCATATACCCCGGTCTCATAACCTTCCGAACCCTTATGTGAACTACACCCATCAGCATAAGTTTTGCTATTAAATGGAAACATACTGTGCGTACATAAATCAAACACCTTGCATTCAAAAACAATTAACATCTCAAATATAGAGAATAAAAAGGGAGCACAACAAAGCAGAATCAAACGAAAATCAATTGTTACAGCTTTTCGAATAGCTACCGGAAGGCAGCAGCCATTCTTGTATTTAAACAAACAAGAAGCAGGTAAGAACAAGAAGCAAAATTAAAAAGAACACTTGAAATAAAATAGGACCTCGGCGTTAAAAGTTCGATGAATACTGTCGTGCGTGCGAGCAATTGGGAAGATAAAAAGTATTGGACTGATGATTTGGGGGTGGGGGCCGCGCGAACGCGAATCCCCCTCTACCACAAATTATGACGTAGACTCCACCACTTGGGTAGATCTTAGGCGAGCGCCCCTCCCAAGTGCAATGGAAGTCGCTAACCTAGGCCATGGGCCTTCTTGATCACCCATTTGACCCCGTCCAGGTAAGTATGTTTTCCAGTCATTTCTCTCCTCCTTATCTAAGGCTTTTTCAGTCCCTCTCTTCTGTCTTCTGTACGATGTGGGATTACATGCTCAGAACTGGTTGGCACATACTGCAGAACGAGACTGCCTGTGGTGCATCCAAGGGTAAGGCTGGCATGATGGGTGGTCCTTACTTTCTATCATCGAACGGCTGTAAATTTGTGATTTTCAAGATCCAAAACCACCCAACTCTTTGTTACGAGAGCCGGAAAAATTTTGCAATGGGACCACATTTTAAACCATATTTTTCAAAGAGTAATCCTATTTCATCCGAGAATGATCAAGTCAACAAATACTTACATAAGGTTATGTAAGTATGAAATTAAAAGATAATTGTAGAATATATATTTTGAAAAATTGATTATTAGATTGGATATTATACTTATGAATGTCCTGCTTACTAAAAATCATAGTAATCTCACTGTCGATTTTTTGGAAATGTTATTAAAAAAAATTATGTCAGATTTCAGCGATCACGATTTTTCATATCTATATTTTAAAATTTTTACATTGGATTACCGTGTTTTTTTCCTTGTATGACATCCATAGTATCTAATTCAAAAGTTAGTTTTTCAAAATATGCATCCTACAAAAATCTATGGCCTTCATGCTCACATAACTTATATAAGCATATATTGACTAGATTGGGACTCTCTCTCTCTCTCTCTCTCTCTCTCTCTCTCTATATATATATATATATATATATATATATATATATATTCCTTTTCTTTTCTTTTCTTTTTTCGATTCTACCATATAATTAACCACTTGTAGTAGCAAAAATGAGCCATTTGAATAGTCAAATGCCAGTTTTAAGAAAGTGGTTTATTATTTTTGCAAATTTTTTGTTTTTGCTTTTCTCATAATAATTGAATTCAGAATTCTTTAAAAATTCACCTACGGATTGTTTTATGATTTTTACTAAGATTTCTTTGTAATTTTAGTAATTGTAGAAAATAGGAATTGAACTTCACCATCTATGTAAGCTTCCCAAAGATTTCTTTGTAATACATTCTTCCATCCATAATATTGTAATTCTCTTAAAATTTTCTCTTTACTCTTATCGAATCGAGATTTATTATGTCGTGGAAAGGATACTATTCTTAATTTTTTTTATTTAAATATTATATCAATGAGTAATGTTATACATCACTACAACAAATCGTTATAAGTGTCGCTGCAAGAAAAAAATAAGAGTAATTTTGAAAAATTGCCAATGACTAGTTTTGAAAATTCAGTCTTTCTTTCTTGTAACTATCAACGCATAGCATTTTTTCTGAACCCTTGATTTATAGTCTCCTAAAATATTTATCAACCCATGTTTGGGATTTCTTTTATATATATATATATATATATATATATTATTTTATTTTATTTTTTATTTTTTATTTATTTTTTACATTTAAGAACTTCGGTCATAAACTCACACATTCACCTACATATATTAAGACTCAAACTGAAAACCTTTTCCTCAACGAAAGGTGAGAGATATCGTTGGGGTAGAAGCACCCAGCGATATATATATACTTTTAAATTACATCCAATGTGGTAAAAACTTTCATTCAAACACTAATTTTATCAAAAACTCTCAGCAAGGACTCCACTTGCTTTAAATTTCTACGGCAATTGATATTACAAGTCAAAGACTTCATTGAGATTTTTAACTTTAAGCCTCGATTTGAATTAGTTTATCTAAATTATTTTTGAAACACAAAATGTCACTTGCTCTAAAGAGATGGGGTGATATTTTCTAAAGGTCTCAAAGGTAAAAGGTAGCTAACGCTGGACTTCCTATTTTTTATCAGAATTATTTCTAATATGAAATTTTTAATATGTAAAGATATTTTAATGTAGTTTTTTTAAGAAAAATATGAAGAAATTGTTCTCCAAAATGATTTTAAGCAATGACAATTTTAAAGAGATGGGGTGATATTTTCTAGAGGACTCAAAGGTAAAAGGTAGCTAACACTGGACTTCCTAATTTTTATAAGAATTATTTCTAGTATGAAAATTTTAATATGTAAAGATAATTTGAATGTAGTTTTTTTAAGAAAAATATGAAGAAATTGTTCTCCAAAATGATTTAAAGCAATGACAATTCAAATGGAACCTAAGGTAGTGTTTGGATGGCCGGCTTCCCAGTGGGTTTGGGGTTTCATACCCCAAACCATTGTTTGGATCCGGTGGGTTTGGGGTCTGATGCACAATTAAGA
>JAESVK010067874.1:0-19244 GCA_017140935.1 Hamamelis virginiana
AAAAAAAAAAAAAAAATCTTTGTGAGACAATACTTGTAGTCCACAATTTGACACGTATTAAGTTGAGCTAAACACATGGGAATCAATTTCCAACAATGCCCATTAATGTGAGTTTAGTTTTACTGCCAACCGGCAAAAATCAAGTATTCTATTAAGGCTTTTAAGATCGCGACACGTTTATCACATTTTATGATCTAAAGGCGTACAAAATTTATCTTAAAAAAAAAATTTTAAGAATTTTTTTTTTTTTTTAATTTTGAATTTACCTTAATTGTTGTGTGTCGTTAGATTGTGAAATTTAATGACATGTCATGATCTTAAAAGCCATAGTAAAGTATTTAGTTTTTAAATTTTTGCCCCGGACTTATCAGCAAAACCAAACTCCATTAATTAGACCTAAAACTCGTGAAGTTTTCAATGTCTTTGGGATTGCACGATATGAGACGTTAATGCATTTAGGTCAAGAAAATGCATTAATGACTCATAAAGGAAAAAATGACTCAAAAAGGAAAATACATCCTTGTTATAGCATTACTTTTAGGTCAATTTGAAAAGTTTCTAGAAGATTATGACCTACAAAGCATGGCCATTACAAATAAGATGGACTCTTCTATTAGTATTCAATTGAGGTTGGTCATGACACGCTTTTCTTCATAGCACATTTTATTAAGGGCTCTTTCATATATCGACTTGACCTAAGCCGCTAAGCAGGGCGGAGTCAGGATTTAGTATTACGCTGGGCTATGATAAAGAACGAATAAGCACCAAACACACATACACTCTCACACAAACGTATGTGTATATATATATATATATATATACAGTAATGTGTCAGGTCGCCTCGATATGGCTAATTTTAGATGACATATTGTAAAACTAACCGTTGGATTAGATGCCCCTCTTCTATATGTCATACCTGTAAAAAATCACAGTGATCCGACGGTTGGTTTTTGAAAAACAGGCATTAAAAAAATGGTGATATTTTGAAGACAAATAAGTTGTATATTTTAACAATGACATTTTTCAAAAACCAACCGTCGGATCACTATGATTTTTTGCAAGCATGACATACAGAAGAGGAGCATCAAATCCAACGGTCAGTTTTATGAACTGACAACTAAAATTTAAGAATACTATAAAAAAAAAATTTTGGCAAGTTTGGGGCGGGCTATAGCCCTCCTTAGCCCAAACACAGCTCTGCCCCTGCCGCTAAGCGTGCCAGCTTTGAAGAGAACCATAGAGATTTCACCATAATAATATTTATTGAGTGAGTCCTTCCTAAGTGGAGATCTTCTGTCCCACTTTTTATGTACCACTTCATGTCCTCTCTCACAAAAGTCCACCTTAAAAATATAAATATTTATCAAAATGTGGGATTTTTAAGGTGGACTTTTGGAAGAGGAGATAGGAAGTGGTACATAAAAAGTGGGACAGAAGATCTCCACTCGTCCTTCCTTGGCTAGAAAGAAAAAAGCCATAAGATTGAGTTCTAGGACCATGTTTGGGTAAGGTATGTGTCAATGTCATTGAAGCCGCCCAATTAAGCATGGACCAATCCAACTTTGATTTGTACTATGCCACAGCTACAGAAAACTGACCACAAAATGGGCATCATTTATTTTGGTCCCCTCATACACCACAAATCCAACGTAGCCAAATAATCAAGAGGCCCAAAACATCTTTCCACCCAATTATTTTTCAAAGTGCATGTAGTTATTGCATCGTGAAAATTGTGCCTCCATATTTTAGTCCTCATCATTTGTCACAATGGCACAATCCTAAAAAGAAAAAGAAAAAAATGTCTACTTTTGACGATCTAAATGGCCGTCTCTTTCACAGAGGATAGATCGTCCTTCGAATTATCAAATAAGTGATCCATGCACGAATTATTTTCATTTCAATTAATGAAAAGTCATGTATTTCGTTTAAACATAATTAGAAGAATAAACGAATCGAATTGTCGGCATTTCAAGCTCAACTTTAACCTAAGAAATTGAAATGACTTGTTTAATTTAATATTCATATACTTAAATTTGAATCAATCTTAATACGAGTATAATCAAATCGAATTTTTGTTTACTTGAAAATGACTTGTTTAGTTTAATTCTCGTATCAATTTTTAAACAGTTAAATAATTGGTCCATAAATCATTTTTCTTTTGGTAAATGAAAAATCATGTACATAGCACATTTAAACATAATTACGACAATAAACGAATCGAATCGAAACGAATCAAGTTTTGGATTATTTGAACATCAAGATTAATACGAGCATAATCAATTCGAATTTTTATTTGCTTGAAAATAATTCGTTTAGTAATTCATCAATCTTGAATGAATTTTTACGAAATTTATTCGTTGGTTGACCTAATTCGTTAACTGCCCTAAACACAATGATTAGCCCCTTAATAATAAATTAATCCAGGAGACAAACCAGCCAACACAACCATATATATTTTCAGGTAGAATAAAAGGATATGGTGGGGGATGTTTGTGGGGCAAATTAATTAATCTAAAATTAATAATGGACATTAGTTAAAGAGTCCGGAAATAGTATTCAATGAGATGGGCAAGGTGTCACAATCTGAGGATAACTGGATGGCAAGAAGGATACATTCAAACACTTGGAAAAAAATATTGAAATTATGGCATGACACATTTGACAATGTCTCTTCATTATTCGTGGCCAAATTTTCTTTGATAAAGCTATTGTACCAAACAGATATGTTACACAGATTGTATGGAAAAAAATGAAATAAAAACTTCTTATGACAGTTGGTTCCATCTATCTTCCATGCATCTATAATTAGAAATCAATATATATAAGAATGAGAAAGTTCACTGTGTTGGCACCCCTTGCAGGTGTACTGTCCAGCTCTCTTCTATATTAGGGATTATTTACATGCATTATATTAATTGTTGGGTATAAATTTGTTTAAAAGGTTTGTGTATTTACAAAATCTTCCTTAAACTTCATAAAAGGGGGTACATTTTAGGGTTTATTTATTTAATTTTCATAGATCACAAGGTTATTTGTTCATATTTCTAAAATTTCAAAAGATTTTGTAAACTTAATATAATTCAAGGGATTATTTGTTCGATTTTGAAGTTCATGAAATTTTGTGAAATTGATCTATAATTTAGAAAGATTTATTCAATTTACCCTAGTTTTTATTAAATTTATATTAATAGAACTGATTCAATGCTATAAATTTAATGTTACCACTAAGGGAAAAAAAACTCCCCACCAATAATCCATTGACATGTGGTCTTATGAGACATAACCCAAAAAGTATACAAAGACTCTTTGCGGTAATCCTAAAGTTGAATTCATTTTCTTTTACCAAGGTTCATGACTCTCATCTAAGAGATCATCATGGATTCAATTCTCGCTTTTGGCGAGTTTGTGGTGATTTGCTTTAAGTGGTGGACTTATATCCCATGCACCCCACAATTTCAGCGTTGATGTACCCCCTCCCCCTGCTAATTAACTATCAACTAACCCTACCAATGGCTAATATTGGACCAAATTTGGGCTACAACAGTTATGACTCGTGACTTAGATTGCTACTCATGGCAAAAGGGATGAAGGCATTTTATTAAAAACTTTACTCTTATAATTAGGCCTAAATCCTTGGTTAAAGTAATGAAAACAAGCACATCACAAGTGGTGTTGTGTCACATGAATTTCTGTTGTACCACGACCTAACTTTAGTCACATGTTAATCTTACAATTTGTAATTAATTCATTGCAAACGATAAAACACATGCTACATTGATAATTACAAAATAAATGTTTTTTTCTTAGAAATTTCGTAAAACTGATATTAAATCTTGACCACGTAATTGCTAATCTTCATAAATTCTCCAATCATGGCCGTTCATCTGCAAACTAATTGAAGCCATGACAATGGTGCTGACAGCCAACACCCGAGCGATTATCCAAAAAAAAAAAAAATAAATAAATAAAATGAAAAAACAACCACGACAACCAATAGAAATTGAAGCCGGCGGCATTCATAGAAAAATAGCCGTAGGCGGTAGGCCCCACAATTCCAAAGTCAACGGTCAAACGTACACCAACTAAAGCCCACAGTTCTCATATATATAATCAAACTATCTCCTCCTAAATTTAGAGTTAAAGTGTGATTTTTGAAAAGAAAATTTCATTTTTGATTTTTAAAATGCATTATCATCAGAACAGTGAATCACAACCGCCGCAGCAGCAAACGGACGGCTTCGATCGACTCCCAGACCCGCTGATCCTACTCATCTTCAACTCCCTCTCCGACATCAAAACCCTAATTCGCTGCCGCGCCGTGTCGAAGCGGTTCAACTCTCTCGTTCCACAAGCCGAGTCACTTCTCTTGAAGGTCGACTGTGTCATTTCCACCGAGTCAGATGATGACTCGTTCCTTGTTACCTTCCTCAGATCAATCTTCAAAACTCTACATCACCTTTTATCTCCCAAGCCACTCCCGATCCGGATCCAACCACAAAAATCACCCGTCCAAATTCTCCGGGGCTTCGAGAGGATCCGAAACCTCGAGATCGAGTTACCGGCCGGTGATCTACGGTTAGAGAAAGGAGCGGTGATCAGGTGGAAGGCGGAGTTTGGGAAAACGCTGAGGAGCTGCGTGATCCTAGGGATTCGTGCGATTAAATACTCACCGGACGATGATGAAGGAGAGTACGGAAATGGCGACGGAGGTGAAATCGATTTCACCGGAGATCAAAGCGGAGGACTGAAGATGAGAGTGGTGTGGACGATAAGCGCGTTGATTGCAGCATCGGCGAGGCATTACTTGTTGAAGGAGGTGATAAGAGAGCATAGCGAGATCGAGAGATTAATCGTAAAGGATAGAGAAGGCGAAGGCACGGTGGTGGTGAATAGAGAAGGAATAATGGAGGCGGCGGCAGAGGAGGAGGAAAAGAAGGAGGAGGAGGCCGTCGGCGAGGGAAGAGTAGAATGGGATAAGAGTAGGACGCCGGTGCCGGCGGTTCGGATGAGGATGAGACATGAACCGTGGCTCGAGCTGAAGGGTGGGGTTCGGGTGCAGGGTGCGACACTGATTGTGGTGCGGCCAATGAGTAAGGATGAGTCGGAGATTCGACGGAGCATTGAAGTGGAGGAGGTGAAGGAGGATGCTGCGTTAGCTTTGGGTGCGTTTGGAGGAATGTATGGGGAGGCTGTACAAGCATTGCTCAAGAGTAGGAGTTACCTCTTGGAGATGAACTCCTTCTAGTGGCTGCACCATGCTGCTACTGGTTCTGCCTTCTGGCTCATAAAAATTTCCTTTTTTTTTTTTTTTTTAATGGTTTAATTTGTTTTTTTCTTGGCAAGCAGAATTAGATTATGTATATATATCAACAATTATCTGTTACGTGCCGTAGTCATCTATATGATCACAATCGTCGATAATATTTACACTTGTGTTACTGATAGATTGTGCAGCCCATTAGGCAACCGGTGAATATGTGTGTGACTTTTTGTGTAAACAGTGTAATTTGATACATTGAGGTATGATACAGTGGAGTTGATGAATATGCTTGCTGAATTGTTGGGATGTTTCATTGCATTGAGATTACGAGTATTCTTTTTTTTAAAAATTTTTTAAAAATTATTAATGTGACAGTGCAACCATATTTTAAAAATATACTTTGACATGATGCCTCACCAAATGCAACCTAAAGAGAAGATAAATCGGAAAACTCAGCTGCAACCATCCATGCCTGGCTGTCGCTACTGGCTAGTAGATTTGGTAAAACTTCTCCCTTGTTTTAATTTTAAATAAAGATTTGTTGAAACATCATCTGTCCTAAAAGAAAGTGTCATTGTTCTTCTATAAATATGAATATTAAAGACAGTTGAGGAGAATTAATGATAATGCTAAAATATAAGACATTTGGATGCTCCTATAGATGCCTGAGGAGAAAATGCAACAACAATGTTCTACATATTATTGAAATCTTATAAGGTGAGAAATAGAGGAAGCCACACCACAAGGCAGCTTACAGTATGTGGGAAAGAAAACCCAAGGTAAGAAACAAGCAAACAGAACAGATGGGTTAAAATAAAAGCATGGTTTTGACATTCAACGCTCACAAATCAAAATCAATTCAGCAGGTTTCCTCATAACACCTTTTGGGCAGTTTGGCAAACCCAAAAATCTGATCAGTTGAATATGAGTCTGATTTATTTTTATTTTAATACTGTTTGGTAAGTTCATTTTCTCTGTAAATTAGTTAAGTGAAAATAACGCACAAACACAGAATTTTTTTTTTTTTTTCCAAACCAGTTACTGTGTGAGATGATTTATTTAAAAATAAGATAGCAGGAATAGAATAAACTTGGTTCAATCCAATTTTCAAAGTTCCCAAATAGGCATTGCAGAGGTTCTTTCACAAGTCCAAATCAATTCAGCTGGTTCACACAAGAGCACCTTAAATTACAGAGGTTCCTTGAAGCCGCATTATATTCTCAAACTAGTCCTTCCCTTGAGCATGTTTCCCACCTGTCTTTCAAATTTCCTGTGTGTAATCTCAAGTCAAACACTGTCTCAAGGCTGTAACAGGTACCACACAACTTAGCGGTGAAATCGTCTGAAAGGCACAAAAAGTGGAGATTTGGGGCAAGGAAATAAAAGAGACCCCCAACTGATTTACTGTAGATGGACAACTAGAAAGGATCCATTAAAATCCATTGCGTCAAAAAGCAAAGATATTAGCTTCAAAAGAAGCAAACTACTCCCCCATATTAGGGTTTGTATTCGGGAATGTGTATTGTACTACATGCATGTTCCACAATTTGAAAAGGAAAATGCTATTAGTCCCAAAAAATTATCCCAAAAGTGTATCCCAAATAATGTGGCATATGATTAAGCCCGACTCTATTTTAGCAAACTTTCTCCTTGGTAATAAATGAAGGCATTGGATACATTTTGGACATCTTTTTGGGATGCATAGCATTGCTCAGTTGAAAATAGATACATCCAAGAATAGATAGATCTACCCATGTTGACTTGTATCATCCGACAATATATAAATATCATTTATCAAATGAAAATGGCCGCCATAAAAAGGCCGAAATGGCACTTGAACATCCAATAACTGCCACTATACTTCCTTTTTTGATGCTTTTTACTCATTAAAGTAACAAATCATTAGCTAGTCAAAACTTATCAAGCAATGCTATATGTCCCAAAAGTTTCTCCCAAAAATGTGTCCAAAATATATCCAAGCCCTTCACATGTTATAAAGGAGAGAGTTTGTTAAAAAAAGAAAAGGACTGGATCATCTGCCACATTATTTGGGACACTTTTGTGATAATTTTTTTTGCTACATTTAGCATTTTCCAAATTTAAATCTTGAATCTGCCTGTTCTGCTGTTTTTGCAACTGTCTAATGCATTTTTACCAGCAAGTTTTTCTCTTAATAAATATATATTAAGCCACCATTTGGAACTTTTAAAACCAAGGGAAAGAAAAGAAAAAGGTGCAAAATGCTTCTTCAAACAAGAATCTATTTCTAAGCAAATTTCAGAAATTTCCTTTCCTTTCTCTCATTCTTTCTGCAATCCAAATAAAGCCTAATAAAAAGGATATTAGCCTTAAAGATCTATGCTTTAGGTTACAATTTTTTGTACTATTCTAACAGTCATGATAGTTATTCCACATTACTTCTTCAATCAATTGGTTTTGGGGTTTAGCATAAGTATGATTCTTCAATAAGTGATTTGTACATATAATCACAAACAGCGAGTAATACTATGCATTTCTACCAAGAGGTGATATCAGAAAAACAATGGAGTCACATACTGCCTCAAAAATATTGACACACAATTCAATTAAAATCATAAAAGATACAATCAGGTTAAAAAACTTTAGTCAACATATGCATAATAGCGTTTTTAAGGACTTTTTTTAAAAAATAAAAATGTTGTAAGTGCAAATACAGGATACTTAAGGGGCTGTTTGGCAAACTTAAAAACCTGGCTAGCTGAGGATAATTCTGTCTGATTTTTATTAAGTATTGTTTGGTAAGTGCTTTTTTTCTATAAATCAGTTCAATCCTGTTCAGAAAATAAAGCATAAACACAGTTTTTTTCAAACAACTATAAGCTGGTTTACATAAAAACCATATAACTGAAAGAGATCAGAACTGGTCAGACCCAATTTTCAAAGTTCCCAAACAGGCCCTTATACTCGATACTCCCAATAAGCATGACAGTCAGAGTGGCTAGCTATCAGGAGGATTCTCAAACAAGAGAGCATAGTTATTTATTTGTCCATGAGGCCTCCCTAGCCATGTATAATTCCCCAACTTCATTTGAATAACGAAGCACATATCTGTCAATGAACTGCTTTTCAGTGATCTTGCAACTTGTTGTTAAACTGGGTCTTTTTGGAAGCAAATTTTTCGATTCCAAAATCTCCAAAAACCGTAGCCGGGGTTTAATCCTTTGTTCAATACTGTAAGTAAGCAGTACTGGGTAATTGACTAAATAAAAAATATCAACATTCCCTGAGCTAATCAGAAGCTGCGTCACCTCCGTAATTTTCCTCTCTGAGAGATCAAACACCTGAGGCATCCTCCTAAACATTGACAGAATATCATCTTCTGAAAAACCCAAACTCTGAAATGCTGCAATTTGAGTTCCCAATTCTCAATGCTCATTGAAATGATCACCCGAATGGCACCCAGAAACATTTTTGATTTTCTATCAAATCCCATTTCATCAACCCTCTTAACATAATCCCTAATACTCTCTGGCTTACGCAGAAAAAATTGTGGCTTATTAAACATATATTTCGTCATCTGCAATTCACTAATCCCTCAACTCTTCAAGAATTCTATATTAGGCATCATACTCTTCCTCAAATCACGTTTCAAAAACCACCCACAAATCTTTAAAACCCTAGAAACACCATCGTTCGATCCAAAAACACTCTTCAATGCCAAAATCGATGGGCCGAGCTGTTTATGCACGCTACATCTCATAATCGATGGATCAGATGCAATTATCTCAGCAACATCAATGGGAGAAAAACCCAAGTCGAAAAAATTCTTGATTTTAGGCTTGATGGTTTTGTCAAGATTGGTAGAGAGAACTTTAGGTCTACGTTTGATGACTTCTTCGAGATGGGTTTTTGAAAAACCAATCTCCTCGAAAAATGGTAGAATTGAATCACATTTTTCTAGGTTTTTCAAATATTTCACAACAGAAGAAGCCTTCATAGCAGCTTCTGGGGAGAATTGGTGCTTATTGATCAAGTAATCGGCGACAGCAGTGGGGGGTTTTTTCAATCTTCCGCTTTGTGAAGAAGAGAAGAAGAAGAAAGAGATTACGGAAGAGTAATGGGGTTTGAAAAGATGTAAAGGGTTCTTGCGAGAGAGAGAGATTATAAGAGTTCTACAAATATGTAAAGTCATATTTTGTAGGGTTTTATGGAGGTTTCAGCTATGTGTATTTACCATATCAAATAACAGGGAAAGGGAGTGTAGAGATTAGTACTAGCCTGTGAAAAGGGATGTTTCTTCCTCTCTGCACTGTTTTTCTGATGCTTCCAGAGCTCCAATATGTGCTTTCAGTATGTGCTCTCAACTCTGGAAGTTTGAAGGAAAACCCTGAAATTGCTTATTAAGTTTAACCTCCAAGGGGATCTAATTAGTTGAAGATGAATTCACTAGTTTTTATTTCAATACTGTTTGATGAATTCATTTTTTTTTCCCCATAAATTAATTCAATCTTATCCATAAAATAAGGAATAATTAAAAATGCATTTTTTTTTTTTCAAGCTAAGTATAAGTTGGTTTACATAAACAGATAACAGAAAAAAGATTAAATTTAACCTGATCAATATTTAGAATTTTCAAATAAATCTAAAGTTCAAGTATAATTCAACTCGTGAACTCATGCCGACTTATAATTAGATTGTTTGAACAATCTCATATTTAAACGAACTTGTAAATGGAATCGTGATTATGATTTAACTAGACATAAGTATATAGAACAACTTTAGCAAACTTTTCTTTTTGGTTTCGAGCATAGTTCATGATAAGTCATTTTTTAAAAAAACATAAAATTTAGACTTTTCTATATTGTTTTTCGAGCGTCTTTCATTGTTTAGAGTTGGAAACTGATAAAGTCATTTATGAATATTTGGGAACAAATTTGGTAGTGAATGAGTTTTAAATTTATAATCTAAAATAAATTAAAGTTTGAATTGAAGTTCACAGTTTTTTTTTTTTTTGACAAAATATTATTTAATCATTCATTTTAATCGAATTATAGCAACCTAAAATTCAACTCTACATGGGCTCGTTTGCAGACTTACCTATGACTAGAGAACGACTAAAAATGATACTTAGGCCCAAAGCATTAAATGAGCTTTGGTCCTAAGTCATAACATGCAAGCACTAGACTACTAGAGTAGTGATGCATGGGGCTTGAAATTCCAATCCCAATAAGTTTTTAGGGCCGGATGGTTGCTGAAAAGTCAAGCCCACTCCATTCCAAAGGCTCCATTGTGAATATTTTCAGACATATTTTTAGAGAGGTCATAGGAGATGGACTCATAATTTTCTTTGATGTTGAATAATAGATTATATTGTTAGGCTTGAACCGTGACGTCACCATGATGTCATAAATATATTAATTAATAATTAATAATCATTTATTATTTATTAAAAACCTAAAAAAATATATATAGAAACAAATCCATAAGAGTTCTAAATTTTTTTTAAGAAGTATCTCTATTCTTTATAAATTATAGTCACACAATATGTCAATATCTCAACAATGCATAATAGTATAATACTAATAACATATTGCTAAAATGCGAACATATCTAATTCAAAAGTTCACCAACAACTAGTTGGTTTATTTCAAAGCTTTTTAATACTGATCGAAGAGGATTTTTGTCCACTTATGGCCTTGTGGGCATCTAAGGATCCTAATAATTCCAATTGCATAAAATTCAGGCCATGGTAATAATACATGAATGTTATTGAGTAAACTTTGTGTTCCAATTATATGACAACTTATGAAGTGAATCTGGTTCCTGCTAGCCAAAAACTAGTTGCATCTATTAGGTTTTTACTTTTTATAAGGGTATCTACTATCTAGCATTGCATCAAAATTCTAATAATTTCACACAATATAATAACCATGCTGAGCTGAATTGGTGCATTATTATGAGCTAATTAGTGAAGGTCTGAAGGATATAAAACTCCACAAAAGCACAAAGGCAGAACATGTTTAGTGATCCATGCGATTTCTACAAACTATTGTCAATAAAAACCTTCCTAGTTGGTCCCACAATCAACCCAAATTACCAATGCAAATCTTAAACTCCTAAAAAAAAAAAAGAAATGCTGACATTCAGGAAAGCTGTGCCACGAAAGTGAATGATGATAATAACTAATAAGGTCATGGAGATTAAGAAAGGCTTCTTAGAGAAGGGGAAAATTTTGAAAAAACCAAAAAGAGTCAGAACTTTATATATCAGATCATTTCAACGACGGCCCCAATCAAAAAAGACAATGATATATACCGACTTACCGGTGAGGGTTGCCGTCGCCCGTCGTGCGTGAAGCTGACAAGCAGTGAGTTTGTGATTCACGGTACCGTGAATCCGTGATGCCGGAAGCTTCGTGAGGGCGCCGGAGGATATTGATGATGCTCAGTTGCTCGGTGATGCTCAGTGTGCCAATACTCCGTGATGTTCAGTTGCTCAGTGCGCCCAAAGGGGATTAGGGGAATACTGAATAGGGGGTGGGAAATTGGGAAGGGAATAGGGGGAAAATAGTTTTAACTTTAGGGTTTTAGAAGGTGTAGGTTTATTTACTGTTTTAGCCTTCTAGGCCTAATAGAATGTCAAAAAAATCTGGGGGCATTTGTATCTTTTTGACATAAATTTTATTTTTTCAAAAAATCGGCTGGTTTACCAAAAAAACCCAATAAACCCGTAAAACTGCCGAGTCAACGGGGTTTCACTAAATAAGCCGAGTTAACTCGGTTTTGGAGATTTGGGGGAAGGAAATAAAAGAGACCCCAACTGAACTGATTTGCTGTAGATGGACAATTAGAAAGGATCCATTAAACAGAAATTAAAATTCATTGCCTCAAAAAGCAAAGATATTAGCTTCTTCATACCACTCCCCCATATTAGGGTTTGTATTGGGGAATGTGTATTGTACTCCATGCATGTTCCACATTTTGAAAAGGAAAATGCTATTAGTCCCAAAAAATTCTCCCAAATGAAGTGTCATATGATTAAGCCCCACTCTATTTTAGCAAACTCTCTCCTTGATAATAAATGAAGATCTTGGATACATTTGGGACACCTTTTTGGGATGCATAGCATTGCTCATTTGAAATTAGATACATCCAAGTATAGATAGATCTACTCATGTTGACTTGTATCATCCGACAACATACAAATATCATTTATCAAATGAAAATGGCCGCCATAATGATTTGTTACTCATTGAAGTAACTAATCATTAGGTAATCAAAACTTATCGAGCAATGCTATATGTCCCAAAAGTTTCTCCCAAAAATGTGTCCGAAATAAATCCAAGCCCTTCACATGTTATAAAGGAAAGAGTTTGTTAAAAAAATAAAAAAGACTGGATCATCTGCCACATCATTTGGGACACTTTTGTGATAATTTTTTTTGGTATATTTAGGCACCATTTGGATTTGCTTTTGATAAGTGCTTATTTGATTTTAGAAGTAAAAAAGCAAAAAATAAAATAGCAGTGTTTGGTTAAAATTTTATTAAGTACTCTTTATTAAGTAAAAAAGCAAAATTACCCCTTTAAGCAAGAAGCAAATCAAAATAGCTTTTAAAATAAAAAAATTAAAAGCAAATTGGAGCTCTGAAACCCGATGCCCTCTTCTCTTCTACACCTATGCTCATCCTCTCCAGCACTCGACTCTCAAGGTATGTATTGTGTCTCTCTCTTTCTCTCTCCTCTCCTCTCTTCCTCTCTCCTCTCCTACACTCTCAAGTTCTACTCTCAAATCTCAGGTTCTACGACCAATCCATCGCCTGACTCTTCGTCTTGGCCAAAAACAAGTAAGCGCTCTCTCTCTCTCTCTCTCTCTCTCTCTCTCTCTCTCTCTCTCTCTCTCTCTCTCTCTCTCTCTGTGTGTGTGTGTGTGTGCGCGCGCGCGCGCACATATAATTGGGGTTTTTCTTTTACCTTAAATCCTTGTGAATCTACAACATTTGAGAATAAACACGATTATTTAATCAGTGATCAAAGAGCAATTGAATGTCAGAATTTTCAATCTAACAGACTTTGCTCGTTTGAAGATTTTCTTCTTCCATCATTGATTTTTGCTTCTATGGTTGAAAGAAAAGTGAAGTATAGAGCCACACCACCAATTTGATACCAATGCTTCAGTGGAAAAAAAAAAAATTTAAATCATCTTGAATCTGCCTGTTCTGCTGTTTTTGCAACTGTATAATGTTTTAAGTGCAAATACTGGATACTTATATTCAATACTCCCAATAAGCATGACAGTCAGAGTGGCTAGCTATCAGGCTATTCAAAAAGATGCATCAATGAAACCAGACAACCTTGTAAAAGATAAAATGAAGGATATATTATTACCCAATTGATAAAACACAGTAACCTGGAAGTTTGATGCAAAATTTTTCATACTAATACAAAAGTTAGAGAAAATGAAAATGTGAATATTAATCACAAAATTAATACCTGAATGACGGCCATAATCTCCAACTATTCTTCTTTGAATTTCCAATTCGGTCGAACAAATAAACAATTACTCATAAATTCCCAAGGCACATTGAGATTAGATTTTGATCTGTATAATGACCTCAGGAGGATACTCAAACAAGAGAGCATAGTTATTTATTTGTCCCTGAGGCCTCCCTAGCCATGTATAATTCCCCAACTTCATTTGAATAAGGAAAGCACATATCTGTCAACGAACTGCTTTTCAGTGATCTTGCAAATTGTTGTTAAACTAGGTTTTTTTGGAAGCAAATTTTTCGATTCCAAAAACTCCAAAAACCGTAGCCAAGGTTTAATCCTTTGTTCAACAGTGTAAGTAAGCAGTATGATATGTGCACCCATGTAGGCACCCATGCAGGCACATGCACACCCATGCAAGCACACCAGGGTGGACGTGGATCATGCTTGATCACCATGGTGGACGTGAGTTGTGCTTAGTGCATGAACGTGGACTCGTGGACATAGATCATGCTTGGTCTTCAACTTACACGTAGAAGTAGGAAGTTTCTTGTTAGTTTATTTCCTAATATTTAGCAGTACGTGTTGCTATTCCTCATGTATATAAGTTGGTTGTGTTCAGTGGAAAGGAGAAGAATATTATAATCCAAATGGTCCCTTCCTCTTTCTCTCTCTAGAATTCTCCTACTTGCTCAAATTATTTACGTATCAGTAGTATCAGAGCGCGGTTCCGACCATGGACACTCGCGGTAAAACGAATGCAGAATTTCGTAATGAGGTCAATGAAGCCATAGCCCGACATGAGTCAAGTTTCGATCAGATAAACTTAGCTCTACAAGCAGTGTTAACTGAGCTTCAAACCCTCCGCACCTCCCATAACCAAAATTCTAACTCTCCTGAAATCAACCCATTCGCACCTGAAGGATCATCACATCCTCACACTTTCCGTTCTCTTACCTCCAACAGTCAGCCTCAACATCACCTTAAACTCTCATTTCCCCGATTCGACGGAAACGACCCCACCAGTTGGGTGTATAAGGCAGAACAATATTTTGATTTTAAAGATATTGCTCCTGCTCAACAAGTCCAATTGGCCTCCTTCCACCTAGACGGGATTGCTCTGCAATGGCATAGATGGTTAAACAAGTTTCGTGGACCTCTCACATGGAGCGAGTTTGTCAAGGCAGTATTGCTCCGTTTCGGACCCACCGAGTATGAGGATCCATCGGAGTCACTCACACGTCTCAAACAAACAACCACTGTGGCAGCCTACCAGGAAGCCTTCGAAAGGCTCTCACATCAAATAGACTGCCTCCCTGAGAGTTTTCTCATAGGATGTTTTGTTGCAGGTCTTCGAGACGACATTCGCATCGACATAAAAATCAAGCAGCCCCACACGTTGGCAGATGCGATTGGGGTCGCACGACTGATTGAGGAGCGCAACCTGTTACAAAAAAAACCGAGTCCTCCAGCCCGTTCATCACCAATCATGATCACACCCAGAGCACCAACCAACCCAACAGCGGGCATCCTTGGACCACCACCATCTCAACGAACAAATCCTCCTCCAACGTCGATTCGTAGAATCACCAATCAAGAGGCTCGAGAACGACGGGAAAAAGGGTTGTGTTACTATTGCGATGACAAATTTGTTCCTGGCCACCGCTGCGAACGACTGCAACTATTTATGATCACAGACTCTTCGCACACGAGCCTTGAGGAAGATAAAGATGATTCGCAAGAAATAGTAAGCCCCGAGGACATACCAGAAATTTCATTTCATGCCATTGCCGGTGCCGAACACCCACAAACCTTACATGTAATGGGGAATTTGAGGAACAAGAGTGTAACGGTGCTCATCGACGGTGGCAGCACTCATAATTTCATTGATCAAGCTGTAGTCTCCAAGTTTGGGTTACCAGTGAATCAAAGCAAGCAGTTCCAAGTAATGGTGGCCAACCGAGAGAAGATCAATTGTAATGGACAATGTCAGGCTCTCACACTGAACATCCAAGGGCAAACCGTCACTACAGACTACTATATCCTTCCAGTCACTGCTTGCCAGTTAGTGTTGGGAGTACAGTGGCTTGAAACTCTTGGTCCCATTGAAATGGATTTCAAGAGACTCACTATGAGCTACGAAAAGCATGGAAATACATACACCCTTCAAGGATTGAAGCGAGCAGACGTCGGAGCATTAACTGACAAGGAATTCCATGGGCTACAGGGGGTCGGATTATTCTTTCAAATAACCCCCTCCTATCCTAGCAACAAAATTGTATCCTACCCTCCTCAGATGCAACGCCTCATATCCAAATTCTCACATGTGTTTGAACCACCCACCAGATTACCTCCGAAAAGATCCCATGACCACCACATACCATTACGGCCAAATGCAGGTCCAGTGAGCGTGAGACCGTACCGGTACCCCTATTACCAAAAAACTGAGATAGAAAAAATGGTGCAGGAACTTTTGCAATCCGGATTGATAAGGCCGAGTCATAGTCCATTCTCATCACCCGTTTTGTTAGTAAAAAAAAATGATGGAGCTTGGAGATTTTGTGTGGACTACCGAGCTTTGAACGACATCACCATCAAAGATAAATATCCAATTCCGGTGATCGACGAACTATTGGATGAATTGCATGGATCCCGATACTACACCAAATTGGATCTACGGTCCGGTTATCATCAAATTCGGGTACAAGCAAATGACATCCATAAAACGGCCTTCCAAACACACGAAGGGCATTACGAGTTTGTAGTAATGCCATTTGGCCTCACCAACGCTCCAGCAACCTTCCAAAGTCTCATGAACGATCTTTTCCGCCCCTACCTCCGAAAATTTATTTTAGTTTTCTTCGATGATATCTTGGTTTACTCCAAATCATGGGAAGACCATCTCACACATTTCCACATTGTGTTGAATATTTTGGCCACTAATGATTTGTTTGTCAAAGAGTCAAAGTGCAGATTTGGTGTTACGCAAGTAGACTATCTGGGTCACATAATTTCAGAAAAAGGAGTATCAGTTGATCCCGCCAAAATACAAGCAATAATTGAGTGGCCTTCACCGACAACAACAAAAGGAGTCCCAAGGGTTCCTAGGATTGGCAGGCTATTACAGGAAATTCATTCGCCACTTCGGAAGTATAGCAGCCCCACTGACTCGATTGCTTACCAAGGAAGGATTCCAATGGAATGAAGCTACAGAAATGGCCTTCGAAAAGTTGAAAGAGGCCTTGACCAACCCACCAATCCTGTGCCTACCAGATTTTTCTCAGCGATTCGTGATCAAATGTGATGCCAGTGGAATTGGAATTGGTGCGATTCTCTCCCAGCAAGACCGACCAGTGGCATATTTTAGTGAAGCATTAAAAGGTTCCGCTTTAGCCTTATCCACCTACGAGAAAGAGATGTTGGCTATTGTCAAGGCAATTAAGAAATGGCGCCCCTATCTGCTTGGGAAACCTTTTACAGTTCGAACCGACCAGAAGAGTCTCAAGTACCTACTGGAGCTACGGATCACTACACCCGCACAGACACGCTGGCTACCCAAGATACTTGGTTACAACTATGAGATCGAGTATAAAAAGGGAGCTGAAAATCAAGGTGCAGATTCTTTATCCCGAGTCGTGGAATTCCAATTTATATCCATCTCAGCACCTCAAGCAGACTGGTGGTCTATCCTTCAAAAAGAAGTTCAACATGAACTATTTTATGAGGAATTGAAATCAACAGACTCATCCTTGATCCAACGAGATGGGGTGTGGTTCCGAAAAGGCAAGGTTCTTTTAAGTTCTGCTTCTAATTTAATTCCAAAAATCTTGATGGATTGCCATGCAACCCTAATTGGTGGGCATTTTGGGTTCCATAAGACGCTCGCCCGAATTAAGCAGGATTTTTTTTGGTCAAATATGCGCGGAACAGTAAAAGAGTTCTTGCAGCAATGTGAAGTTTGCCAGCGTTTCAAAACGGATTGCATGAAGCCAGCAGGGCTACTCCAACCTCTACCTGTGCCAACACAAGTGTGGACCGAAGTATCCATGGACTTCATCGAAGGATTACCATCTTCTCATGGATATACTTCCATTATGGTTGTTGTCGATCGCTTAACTAAGTATGCCCACTTCATTCCTTTAAGGCATCCCTTCACCGCCATCACTGTCGCCAAAGCTTTCATCTCCAACATCGTCCGTTTACACGGTATCCCAATCTCAATCGTTAGTGATCGAGACAAGGTCTTTATAAGCACATTCTGGCGAACATTATTCCAGTTACACGGCACCAAGCTATGTATGAGCTCGAGTTACCATCCACAATCTGATGGTCAGACTGAAGTTGTTAACCGAACCTTGGAACAATACTTGTGGTGCTTCGCGGGCGATCAACCACGGAAATGGTTTGATTGAATTCCTTGGGCCGAATTCAGCTACAACACATCTATTCACTCTTCGACTAAGATAACACCATTTGAAGCTGTGTACGGCATTCCACCACCTAGCTTGCTCAATTATGTTCCCGGAACCTCTAATGTTCAAGCAGTCGATGAGTTCCTGCGTGATCAAGATTCCACACTCCGTGAGCTGCGACGAAACCTCTTGCTTGCTCAAAATCGCATGAAGTGCCAAGCCGACCAACATCGACGTGAGGTCTCCTTTGCAATTGGCGACTATGTGTACTTAAAACTACAACCATACCGACAATCTTCGGTAGCTTTTTGGAGCTCCATGAAGCTTTCCCCACGTTTCTATGGTCCCTACAAAGTCATTGAAAAAGTTGGAACAGTGGCCTACAAGTTGGCATTGCCCCCAGATTCACAAATCCATAATGTATTTCATGTCAGCTTGTTACGAAAACATTTGGGGCCAATCACTTCCACAATTGCTCAACTTCCTACTATGTCCGAGACTGCCACTATCCTTCCACAACCTGAAGCTGTTATCGATCGACGGGTAGTTCACAAGGGAAAATACCGTCCAAAAACTGAGATTTTGGTAAAATGGGTAGGCGCACCAGTGGAAGATGCGACATGGGAGAACGAATGGCGATTCACCAGGTCATATCCTGCATTTATCCTTGAGGACAAGGATTGTTAAGTGGGGGGGAATGATATGTGCACCCATGTAGGCACCCATGCAGGCACATGCACACCCATGCAAGCACACCAGGGTGGACGTGGATCATGCTTGATCACCATGGTGGACGTGAGTTGTGCTTAGTGCATGAACGTGGACTCGTGGACATAGATCATGCTTGGTCTTCAACTTACACGTAGAAGTAGGAAGTTTCTTGTTAGTTTATTTCCTAATATTTAGCAGTACGTGTTGCTATTCCTCATGTATATAAGTTGGTTGTGTTCAGTAGAAAGGAGAAGAATATTATAATCCAAATGGTCCCTTCCTCTCTCTCTCTAGAATTCTCCTACTTTCTCAAATTATTTACGTATCACAGTACTGGGTAATTGACTAAATAAGAAATATCAACATTCCCTGAGCTAATCAGAAGCTGCGTCAC
>JAESVK010067875.1:0-26308 GCA_017140935.1 Hamamelis virginiana
TATCAATAAAAAGGATTTATATGTTTTGGATTTTGTTTAGTTTGAGTTTTTGATGCCTTTCATTTTAAATTTTCTCTTTGGTTGTTGAGAAATTGAAGGAAAAAAAAAAGAAATAAAATTTTCAGTTTTGGATGCCAGATTTGCTGTTATTTAGGAAAAATTTTCAGTTGAAATGGAAAAATTCACTAAAATATGTCTGGTGCAAGTAATTGGCTCAGTTAAGGTGAGTTTTTTTTTTTTTTTTTTGGAAATTATTAGGGGTGGCAAAATTAGCCTAAACCCATTTAGTAGTAATGGGTATGGGTTGGTACATTTTAATAAATGGGTCATAATGGGCCACCCAATTAAACTCATTTATAATTGAGTTGGATATGGGTACCCAACTAATTAAATTCATTTATATGATTTTTGTTCCTAGGTTTGTGACATATACCCATTTAACTAGTACCATGTCTTGACCCATGCCCATATATCATAGGTCGACCCGACCCGCGAACACATATATCATGGGTCGACCATTTTTTTTTTTATTTTTTATTTTTTATTTTTTTTAGAGAAAAAAAAAACGCATATACACGCCAACAAAAAAACTTAAAATAAAATTGCCGCATTTAACAACAAAATTTAACATGTCATATTTATCTTCTATATAAAAAAAACTAGTACCATGTCTTGACTCATTTAGACCCATACTCATATATCATGGGTCGACTCTTTTTTTTTTTTTTTAAACGCATATACATGACAACAAAAAAACTAAAAATAAAATAAAGTTGCTGCATCTAACAACAAATTTAACATGTCATATTTATACAAATCTCGTTCGAGATCTCTCTTCATGTGTCGAGCCGACCCATCAACCCATATATAATGGGTCGACCCAGTTTTTATTATTATTTTGAACTCATATACACGCCAACAAAATAAAATAAAATTGCTGCATTTAACAACAAAATTTGACATGTCATATTTAAAATTTCAACAAAAACTGCATCCTTACAGTTATTCAAAATGTCACAATTTTGCAATCAGTTTTTTCAAAAACCAACCGTCGGATCACTGTGAGTTTTTGCATACAGAAGAGGGGCATCACTATGAATTTTTGTAGGCATGACAGTTCGTAAAACTGACCATTGGATTAGATGCCCCTCTTCTGTATGTCATGCCTGCACAAACTCACAGTGATCTGACGGTTGGTTTTTGAAAAATGTCATTGTGAAAAGATGTAACTTTTGGCCAAAAAGACAAGCATGTGCCCTTATGTCAAAAAACCTTCAGTTTTATATATTTTGGTATTTTGCGCTTCTGTAGGGTTAGTTGCAGAATATATTTTAAAGAATCGATCGTTGGATAAAATAATCATCTTATAAATGTCATGCTTACAAAGTTTGATAAAAGATGCATTTGTATTATATGGCAGTATGTTTATATAGAAGATACAATAAGAATAAGAATAAGAAAAAAAATATCCTAAGAATAAGGTAACAGATATCCTAAGAATAAGGTAAGTTACAATAGTGTTGACTTTGGAGATATCAAGTTGTTGGAGGCACCAGTTACGTGCGGATTATGGGCTATGAGATTTTGTACAGGCTGGTAAAATTATTTTGTACAGACTGGTAAAATTATTTTGTACAGGCTGGTAAATCATTTACTATTATACGCCCTTGCAAGATGGTGCTTTCATTGGAGACACTCAAAGGAAGTGATGTACATGGATTCGCAGCGGAAGACATACGATAAATTTTTTTATTCATAATAAAGAATATGAATCCACCCATCACAAACTTTTTCAAGCATGGGGGTCATGTGTTTATACGTACAAGCATATAATATTTAAACGCTTTTAAATATACTTACTTGATTTCCTTAGTGTAGCATTCTTTCGCGAGTTTCAAAGTTATGAAACCTCCAACGGTATCCACACGAACACAAGACCTTTTGAACTCTTGCACTTCACAACCTTTGGAAGAGACAAGCTTGGAGAGGGAAGAGGAGAATACAAAATTGGGAGATGGAGCTCTCCACTATAGCTCACGGCCCTAGGGGGTTTCTCTATTTCTTATTTTGTTTCTTCTCTTTTGATGAGTGGGAGGCTTTTTGCTAGCATGTCCCATCATGTAGTATTTATAGAGAACCTCTAGGGTTAATACTTATTTTCAAATATAACTTAATTTCTTATATATTAACAATTAATAATAAGGTTACTAGTTAAATTATAATTAGGAAATTCCTTTATCTCTTTAATTCAAGAGACCCACTTATGCTCTTTGTTTGTTTGTGACCCATTGGATTCACCCCAACCTAATAGTGGTTCGGGACATCTCATATTCCCTAAAATAGAAACTTTCTATTTTTGGTTCGATTGGAACAATTCCAATTTTGCCCTCAATGATAACACTTATCATTAGGCCTTTACTAGTCATGATTGACATCTAGCAACATATCATGACGTACCCTAGGTTTAGGTGAATAGTAGAACTATATGAACCCTTCATGTTACTTAATCCTTCATTCTCTAATGTCATTGTTAAGATAATAGATATGGTGATTTGTCAAACCCTATCTTAACAACTTGATATATGTTTCATAAAATACAATCTCAATGAGGTAAATGCAGTGAAACTCTTTTCCCTGTTTACCTATCACTATGACCAAAGATTCCCCTTGAGAATTATTTTTGTGAACTGATCCTGACATTCTCTCTTATCTAGTGAGAGTGAAGATTCCTTATTGCACACTCATCTATCTTCATACATAACTTATTAGAGCCAATAAGTACCGATTACATCCTTATGGTGGAGGCTGTAGGAGATATTATCAAACCCTAGTAACCTATGCATAAGATAGCTATGGTGTCTCAGGTCTAAGGACTACCAATTAAATGGACGTAACAAAAGAATATTTCTTTTGACTTGATCTCCATAGGAACATTCTAGTAGATCATGTTCAATGTACATATTCTCTAATATGCACCCACAGATTAACTAAAGTGTCACTACACTGATAGGAAATACTACTTATCATTCCATTGGAGTTAGTTTAAATCTTGTGCTACTCTTAGTGGTTTATAAAAGGTCCTCATTAATAAACCTATGAGTAGGAACAATTTAGAATAAATGTTTATGAGAAATATCAGTCTCTTTATCTCAACAACTTGAGATGTATATTTCTCTTATCATTCATTCATGGACTTTATCATATATATAATTAAATATACAAGACAATTTATACCTTCTAATTAATATAATATGAAATAGATATGCTCTTTAGGATTGGTTTTATGGCATATCTCTAACATACACCAATCTTGTTCGGAAGAAGGATAAACCGCTGCCAAGAAAGTGGTTTGGTGAGAGCATCCGCTAGCTGATCAGTAGTAGAAACATGAGATACTTAAAGCTGACCCTTGTTGACGTGATCGCGCACAAAGTGAAAATCAATAGCTATATGTTTCATGCGAGAGTGTAAGATTGGATTGGCGCACAGATAAGTGGCACCCACATTATCATAATAAATTAGCGGTGGAGTGGGAGGGAGTGCACCCAACTCACCCAAGAGCTGTTGAACCCAAGATACCTCTGCAGCGGTGGTAGCAATTGCCCTATATTCTGCCTCAGTAAAAGAGTGAGCAACTGAGCGTATTCTGAGAGGCCCAAGATACAGCATTACTGCCCAAATAGAGAATGTAAGCCGTGGTGGACGTGCGGTCATCAGGATTGCCAGCCAAATCTGAATAAGAGAAGGCATATAATGAAGAGGAAGTATTGTGTGTGAGTGATAGGCCATGATGAATTGTTCCCTTGAGGTACCGTAAGAGGCGTTTGACGGCTTGCCAATGCAGCTGAGTTGGTTTATGCATGAATTGAGAAAGTTTATTCACTGCAAAAGCTATGTATGGCCGTGTGAGCGAGAGGTACTGAAGGGATCCGACAACATTTCGAAACTCATTAGCATCCATTGAGGCAGAACCATCATTGAAAGTAAGGCATGTAGTGGTGGAGAGTGGTGTGGTGGCCTCCATGGCACCTGTCATGTTGGTGCGGTTAAGTAAATCATGTATATATTTTTGTTGTGACAAAAGAAGACCAGTGGATGTGGGTATGACTTCAACTCCAAGGAAGTAGTGGAGTGCATCCATGTTGTTTACAGAGAAGCGAGAGGACCAGGCAACAATTAAGGAAGCTAAGAAACAACCATTGTTGCCAGTGATGAGTAGGTCATCAACATAGACCAAAAACTAGGCAAGGATGCCATCATGATTGTAGATGAATAGAGAAGTATCGACTTTGGAGTTGGCAAACCTTTGAGAGACTAGAAACATGGCCAACTTGTTGTACCATGCTCGTGGAGCCTATTTAAGGCCATAAATGGCTTTGTGGAGATGACAAACATGTTTAGGCAGCTGATCATTAACAAACCACTGGGGCTGAGCCATGTAAACTTCATCTGAAAGAAATCCCTGAAGAAAAACATTGTTGACATCAAGTTGTTGAATTGGCCATCCATGCCGAAGGCCAAGCAGAGCACAACACGAATGGTGGTGGGCTTTACAACGGGGCTAAATGTCTCAGTGTAATCGAGACCGGGGAGTTGATGGAAGCCTTTTTTTACAAGGTGGGCCTTGTACATGTCATTGGACCTATCGGGTTTTCTTTTGATCCGGAATACCCACTTGCAACCCACCAAATTTTGTTTCGGAAAGGGAGGTACCAATTCCCAAGTGCCATTGCGGGCTAAAGCATTGAACTCATATGACATGGCAGCTCTCCACTCTGAGTGTTGAAGGGCTTGAGATACACAAGTTGGTTCAAGGGTGGTAGGTAAGGGATGTTTAGTGGTCACATTAAGTTGGCGAGGTTTAAAGATGTTGTTTTTGGCACGAGTGATCATGTGATGAGTCGGAAGAGGTGGTGGTCGGGGCGGTGGTGGTGAGGATGTTGATGATGGTGGCGATCTAGAGGAGTCAGGACAATATGGGGATGGGAGGTTGTCGCACGGGGTTGAAGACCGACATGAGTGCACCGTGACTTGCTGTTGGTGTTGTGAGAGGACCACTGGCGACAAAACTGGCGTGGCCAAAGTAAGTGGAGTAGGAGATGACAAAGAAGGAGGAATAGGTAATGGATGAGGAATTTCAAATGATGATGTCCAATTGGGAATGGATTGAGGGGATATGCGTGCATGGGGGGAGGTTGCATATGGAAATTCAAATTCAACAAAGTGGACATGGCGAGAGATGAACATGCAGTTGGTAGTGGGATCAAGGCACTTATAGGCACTCTGAGTGAGGGAATAACCTAGAAAAATACATAGACGTGAGCGAGAGTCAAGTTTGTGCTTAGCATACGGACGTAGCCACAGGTAGCACAAACACCCAAATACATGAAGCTTGAAATAATTTGGCCGATCACCAAAAAGGGATTCAAAGGGGGATTTAAGTTGGAGAATGGGAGTAGGGAGGCGATTAATGAGGTACGTAACAGCTTGAAATGCATGAAGCCATAAAGATAGAGGAAGCGAGGATTGATGGAGCATGGTAAGACCCGTGTCTGCTATGTGCCGATGACGGCGTTCAGCGGTACCATTGTGTTGGGGAGTGTGTGGAGGAGTAGTGAGGTGGGTGATGCCATGGGTGGCAAAATGTGAAGTCCCAAACCTGTTCTATGATGATATTATGGATTATATCGGAATAGACCAAGAATGAGATGAAATAATTTGAATTATATTAATAAACTCAAAAGTAATACGCAAAGGTGTGCATATGCCATGTCATTCAAACGCCCTTAACGATTAAAAAGAAAACAAAATAAGCTAACAACCCTGGCTCATAGGATAAACAAAACAAAACTTAACTATACAACATTTACAAGGTATTAATAAAAAGGTTACAAGGAATGTGTAATACACATATACAAACATTCCTCAAAATTTTTAACATGTGCCTCCACATCCCGTCTCCATGCAGCTAGGTTCAACACGTTCACCTGGAGGATTGCAATTAAGCAGGGGTGAGCTAATAGACGAAGCTCAGTAGAAAAACGTACAACCTCATTATAACAACTATACTGTATAAACTTAGCACAATCACAAACCACTTTCAATTCACAACATAATGCAATGCAAAGTAAAATAACTTTCATGTCCATTCTAAGTTCCTCGAGGTGGTTCAACAACCAATAGGTGAGCAAAGCAGAACTATAGAAAGATCTAGTCTTAGGCCTTAGAACATCTCTTCAGCCTAGACGACCACGATATAGCCCCTTTCGCTTCCACCTAGGCAAGTACTGCTTTTTAAACAATCCTTGAAACAAATCATATAACAATCCTTTGATCACATTTCATCACATTGCATCACTTTTCGACTTATTTCTCCATTTTCCATAATTCAAAAGCCAGTACTGCCCCAAAGTCCAGGTTATAACATGATTGCAAGGCTTCAATCAATAATGAAATGCGTTTCATAACAATAAATGTCATCATAATACATAAGCCTTTCAATTCAATTCCATCTTATCACAAGCATACAAGTATAATCATTTATGACAAGAATCATAAGTTTCCTTACCTGTATTGCTGAACTAAATACAATTTATTGGAGACGGTACTAGCTCTGCGAGTCACCTATCAACCACAATTAAGAGGCATTAATAATGAACAACAACAATTATGCATAATTAAACATTAATAACACACTTTATAAAAACAATGTCATTAAAGAGTTTAAATATGCATCAATTAAGTCTCACAAGCTTCTATGCATGTAAAGATTACTCAAAATGAATACAAATGAAGAAATTTAAACAAAAATATGAAATATTCAAACTTGGACTGCCTTAGTTGACTAGACAGGGGTTTGTTAGTCGACTAGGACTTAGTTAGTCGACTAGGTCAACTTTGTTAGTCGACTAGAAGTTGCAAGGTTTGAAAAATTCCCGAGAGCTGATTATCGGTTAGTCGACTAGACATATATCATTAGTCGACTAATGATCGGTTAGTCGACTAGGCACCTAACATTAGTCGACTAATGTACTACCAGCAATCCTGAAATACGATTTTAACATTATTAGTCGACTAGGCACTATGTATTAGTCGACTAAGCACCTGTAGAACCGCCATTAACTAGCATCAAGCTTTTCAAAAACTTACCAAATCATCATATAACAATTCCAAACCTTCAAATTCATTAAAATAAGTTTCAAAGACATAAAATTCACAAGAATTACTCAAAACAATTGATTAATTTCAAAGATTCACTTTGAACCAAATCCATAAACTCATAAACTCAAAAATTTAAACCATACAAGCTTTAACAACTTCAAACTTCAATCAAAAACCCATTTCCATCATGAACCCAAACCAAAAACATAATTTAAACACAATACGCAATATCAAAACTCATAACCAAGCATCCAAACTCTTAAAATCCGAAAATTACAATAAGAAAACTTAACACATAAACATAAACTCACCTTAATCACTTTCCAAACTGAATTTCAACAGAAAATCTGGCGAGAATTTTGGTAACCGACTTGCTCCCAGCTGTTCTCCACACTCTCGGCTCTCAACTCACAACTTCTCTCGAAGGTTGTCGAAGGTTTGAGAAAAGAATTCATACTTATCTAATATAAAATGAAATCAGGACACAAATGTCCTTATTTGAATTGTTTAAAACCTTTTGGTAATTTCGCAAAACCTTTTATGTAAATCAAGTTATTTTTTCTTCTAAACACCCACATTTTCAGAAAAACAACCTTCTATAATAATCTACACTTCCCACATATTTCAATAATACAATCACAACATTTCAAATATCTCATTATCAGCTAATAATTAACACATAAACACGTTTTAATTAACAATTAATCTACTAATTTAAAATTTAAGCACAAAATTAGCTATTTAAAATTTTAGGTTCTTACACAAAATAGTCTTTCATTTTGATGTATGCCCCCCCATTATCCGGGTAAGTGGACACAATGGATCTTTTAAAGTAGTTTTCAACAGTGACTTTGAACGTTTGGAAGATAGTAAAAACATCAGATTTATGATAAATAGGGTAGAACCAAATATATTTTGTAAAATGATCAACAAAAATAACATAGAAACGTTAACCTTCTGTTAATGTTATTGGAGCCGGGCCCCAAACATTTGTGTAGAGTATATCTAAAGGACCACGACGCTTGAGAGAAGATACATGAAAAGGGAGCTGCTGGCTTTTATTACAAAGACACGAGTCATAATTTATGTCACTAGAAGAGGCAGATAGAGGAAGAGTGCAAAAGGTAACAAGATGATGTATAATACAAGAGGAGGGATAGCCAAGCCGTTTGTGCCAGTTGATCAATGGAGCTTTCACACCAACCAGAGCTTGTAAGTGTGTCATAGGAGACAGAGACTTAGGCCACACATACACATCATTATTATTCTAGTATCGAATGAGAGTCGCCCCCGTGCGAAGATCATTCACCAAGAAATAAACAGGAAAGAATTCAATAGATGTATTATTTGATTTACAAAATTGAGAAACAGAAAGCAGATTGTTAGCCCTAAGGTCCTTGATTTTATTTTGATGATAACTAAACCATACATTTCTTCTAACAAATGGTTGAGTGTTATGTATCCATAGATTGTCTTTGGAGTCTTCATCAACATTCATCAAGCATTCCAAGTGCTACTTATTCAATCAAAGCTCATGGTGATAAACTACAAGTGTCAAAGCAATTCAAAGATGTTCAATCCTTGAAGACCAACTTGAAGACTTGCTCAAAGCTCATAAAGGCCAAATTGAAGTCAAGTTGATCTACATATACTTTAGGAACTCTTTGTAAGACTTCTCTCATGATCAATTGTGTAAAGCTCAAGAGAAAATGTTTTTCATCTCATTGTGCATTAGCATTCATGCTTAATTTGCTTTCAAAATTGACCAAAAATGTTTTGAAATACTTAGTTAATTTGTCAAAGTGTTTAGTGTTAATTTTGACTTAGAAATTTTGAATTATTGCCTTTACAACTTCACTAGTCGACTAACCCATCTAGTCCTAGTCGACTAATTGGAGTACAGAAGCAATGTTTATGAAATTCTAAGTTAGTCGACTAATCACCCTTGACTAGTTTACTAATGATTTCTTAGTCGACTAATCCTGTCTTGCTAGTCGACTAATGTTAGGTCAGTAGCTATGTTTTGGTTGCAATTTTTCTAGTCGACTAATCGCCCTTGGCTAGTCGACTAACCGATCCCGGATCAAAATTTCCCAAATGTATTTAAGTTGGTAGTCGACTAACCCCTCTTATCCTAGTCGACTAACAAACCTAGATTTTGATCTTTATGAATTTTGCTTAGCTAGTCGACTAACAAACCTGTCCTAGTCGACTAACCGAGCCCGGGAATGAAAAATACCTTGTTAGTCGACTAACAACCTTGTATTAATCGACTAAGGGTTCTGCAACTTCAAAATGGCTCTTTCTTAAACTAGTCATTTAAGCATTAAATGTTCTCCAACCACCCTAAAACCTTCCTAATCCGACTTCTAGGGTTTCAAACGGTCACTTGGGTTTTGGATGGCTATATATATTAAGGTTGGTGATCATTTATTGTTTATCTTGTGATTAAATCTTTTGTCTTACATCCATTAATCTCAAGCATTCAATATTCACTCTTCTCATTGATTAAAAACTCTTGTGCTTCATCCATTTGATCTCTTGAGAAGTTATTGTGCTCTTGTATTGATTACAAATCGGCTTTGAGAAGCATTCATTGTATCATTCAATATTCAATCTCTTGTATTGTGAGTTTTGTAAGGGTTTTGTGAGAACTCTTGTGGGTGAGTTGTCTTCCACCTTGAAAGAAGGCAAGTTGTAAAGGTTTCTCCACTTTGAAGGAGTTGCTTAGTGGATTAAACCTCTTGACGGAGTTCTTGAGGCGTGGATGTAGGCGGAGACCGAACCACGTTAAATCTTTGTGTTTGATTCTCTAACTCAAGCTCTTTACTTTAAGTTTTAGTTTTATATCTTGTTGTATTAAGTTGATATTCAATCTTGCATTTTACTCATCCAATTTCAAGTTTGCAAAAATATTGTATCCCATTTTTGAAAGTATTTTTTATTTGCCTGTATTCTATTCACCCCCCTTTAGAGTATATTTTGGGCCAACAAATGGTATCAGAGCAAGTGCTCATTATTTTTTAAAATTTGTTGAGGTAAAGATCATGGCAAATCAATTGGGAACCAACCAGGATAGACCTCCATTTTTCGATGGTGAAAATTATGGATTTTGGAAAAATAGAATGCAAAATTGGATTGAATCTTATGACATGAGAATTTGGAAAGTTATAATGAAAGGGAATCAAAATGTTTTCAAAAAGGATGATGAAGGGCAACTTGTTCCCAAATTTGCTTTAGATGATTGGACCGAAGATGACATGAAAGTTATCCAAATTAATTCTAAAGCTAAAACCGTATTGTATTGTGCTATTAATGTTAGTGAATACAATTGTGTTTCATCATGTGCTACGACACAAGAAATTTGGAGAAAACTTGATGTCACTTATGAAGGTACCAAACAAGTTAAGCGTTCTAAAGCTCTCATGCTTAGACAAGACTATGAAATGTTTAAGATGATAGAAGGTGAAAATATTAGAGATATGTTTACTTGTTTTACTAATCTTTTGAATGAATTGCAAGCATTAGGGAAAGTTATTCCTAATGATAATATTGTGTCAAAGATCCTTCTAGCTCTTCCACTTTCATGGAGTCCTAAAATCACCGCCATTCAAGAAGCTAAAGATATTGAGGAGATTGACATTGATGAGCTCCCAAGCTCACTCATTACCCATGAAATGACAATGAAGAAGGAGAATGAGACAATTCAAAGTGAGAAGGACAATGCTCAAGTGAATAGAACTCTAGCTCTTCAATCCTCTATCCTTGAAGCAAGTGATGGTGATGACTTCACCAACAATGATGAATTGATGATGATGATGATATGGCTCTAATCACTAGGCAATTCCAATCCTTCCTAAGAATGAAGAAGAACCAATCTAGACAAGGCAATGGAAGGTTTGTCAAAGCAAATGATGGTAGATGCTTCAATTGCAAGAAGTTTGGGCACACCATTGCACATTGTCCTAGCAAGAACTCTTCTAACAACAATAACTTTAACTCTTCAAGAAATGATCAAAGAGGCAAAGGGAAGGCTATGGCCGCCACCACCACCACTTGGGATGACATTCTTGAGGATGCTAAGAGTGATGAAGAGACTACTCAAGAGGAGACGGCTAATTTTTGCTTGTTTACCAACATTGAGTAATCTTGCTTCATGGCAAGTGATGATGAAGAAAATGAGGTAAATTCTATTTCAAATTGTGATGATGATGAATGTGATTTATCCTTAGAGGACTCTCAAAATTTGAGTAAACTATTTTATGATAAAAATTGTGTTTTAAAAAGGGAACTTGAAACTTTGAAGAAAAGTTTCTCAACTCTCAAGAGTGAGAAACTAGCATTAGTAAATGAAAATTCCAAATTAACTTTGCTAAATGAAAAGCAAAGAAATGAGATTGAGACTTTGAGAAACATACCTTCCACTTCCAAATCTTCAATTGACTCTTCAACTTTTGAAAATGAAAATAAACTTTTGAAATCCAAAGTTGAAGACCTAAACAAAATTGTTTACAAATTTACAAGTGGAAAAGAAAATTTTGATAGGTTACTTGGAGCTCAAAGAGTTGGGCTAAACAAAGAAGGATTAGGCTACATGTCCAATACTAACTCCAAAAAGTCTTCACTTTATTTAGACTTCTTTATTAAAGCTTCAATGAAAGTGGACACCAAGAAACCTAAATCAAAACCTTACTCTTATTCACACATTACTAAACAAAATCCTAATGCTAATTGTCATTATTGTGAGAGAAAAGGGCATATCACATTCAAATGTCCATTTAGAGGAAAAAGAGGACTTGGGAAAATGGTAGCTTGGATTAAAAGGGAACCTTCATCCAAGAAATCATTTGAACCTAAGACAATTACTATGAATGAACTTGATCGATTGAGAATCCTAACCTTATAGGATCCATCCTCAACCATATGATCATTTTAAATGAATTAATCCCAACCGTTCAAAGAGAGGCTACTACATTTTTTTGGTTCATCATTCAAGAGAGAACCAGAGTCAAGAAGGGAGAGAAAGGAGGAATTCAAAGCTTGAAGCTTGAAGGAGGTTTGCCAAGAAAGAAAAAGAAGGGTAAGTGTTCTATCCTAGCCTTGTTTCCTTTACTTTCATGTAAATCTTCTATGGTATGGTGGAAAAATAGTTCATCTTCGGGTGAGATGGATTAATTTCCATTTTTTTATGTGTTTATCATGCATGTTAGAATAGCTTTTTTTTTGTTTGATTATACATGATAGAGTAATATTAGTTTGTGCATGTTATTTGTTTAATGTATTTGCATGTTAGAATAGGGTATGTAGTTCATTCTTTATATAAGATAGTAGTATGTTTATATATTTTGTAACATATTAGTTTGATTAATTAATCCTTTGTTATGATTTTATGTGTGTAAGCATGCTTAGAGTAAGTATTAACATGTGTACATAATCGTTGAAATCTTGTGGTGACCATTTGATGATCATGTGATATTAATAGTTATGTAAGTGTGTTGATTCATTATTTTTCGACATGTGATGAGTCTTGAGTCATTCTTTTTCATACTTTTATGATTATTTAAACACTCGATATGGATTTGATGGTTTGAATATATGAACTGTGTACGAGGGAGCGTGCGAAGGTAAGATCCTCCTCTTGTGTTTAGAATAATTGTTTAAGCATGTTTTTATTTGGTTTTTAATGTGTTTTTGTATAGTTTTCTAATTGATGAATGTTAGATTGTGTGTTAGGATTTTTATTCATTGTTTTAAAGTGGATTAATTATGCTAATTAAGCCCCACAAAGTAAAGGTTCAAATCTGTCCAGATTTGAACATGGACTTTAATGAGGCTTAAATAGCATTTTTAAGCCATGATTTCATGTACATTTTATAGATTAAATTCATATATTTTGTTAGTATGCATATTAGGATGTTTAGTTGTTATTTTCCATGGATTAATAATGATTTTTAGGCTATTTTAAGCATGTATTCAAATTTGTCCAGATTTGAATATATGTTTTAAAGTGGCTTAATTATCATTCTTAAGCCTGTTTTTGTATGATTTTCATAGTTCATCTTGTAGTATATTCATATAGGATGCATGCTACGACATTATCAGATTTTTTATTATTTATTTTCAAGGTTTTTAGAGTAGTTTAAGGTCCACAATCAAATCTGTCCAGAGCTGAAAAGTGGTCTTAAATTATTCTAAAAATCATTTTTATGGTTAAATCCAACTTAGAAACATGCCTAAGTTCACATAGTTAAATTAGTATGCATTATGAGCATTTTTCATGCATTATTAGAATTGATTTCATGCATATTTATTTATTTTATTTAAATTTCAGCATGCATTGCATTAGTATTTTAGGTCTTTATATTAACTTAGGGGTTAGTTAGAGACCCTAGGATTAGGAAGGTCACTTGACCTTCCCTAGGATTTTCCTTTGTTTTAAGACTCGCATTCAAATTCAAGTGTTTTAACGAGTTTAGGAATCTATCTTTGAGAGGGATTTTAAAAATGATTTTTTATTAAAAATAATTGATTTATTAAATGGTTTCCCCATGAAATGGGAGTCTTTTAAAAGAATTTGTGTTGAAAATAATTTCTTTGAAAAAGAAATGATTTTGGAATGAAATTCCATGGATAATGATCAATTTGAAAAAAGAAGTTTAAATTGAGGTTTGCTTCTAAAAGATAAGTTTTATCTTTTAAAATTCCGATTGCATTGGAAATCTAATTATCAAACTGTTTTGCAAAACATTTTCAAACGGATAAAAACTCTCGAAGATAGAGTCTTGGATAAAGTTAAATACTTTCAAATGATGTAATTTATTACAATATGAGAGTCCTAGGGTAGTCGAACTACGTGGACTTTGACACTTGCTAGGTAACACTAGTAGGTTACGTAGGCGCTAATAGAGCTTAAGCCCGCCCTAGGATGCTAATGGGGTGTCCTAGGTTTTTAGGGTTTGTTTGTATATCATTTATTATTATTATTATTAATATAGATTATTGCAGTTATATCACTATTTTGTTGGTTGATTAGATTATTTAGGATTGTTTGCATTAAGATTTTAAATAGCCCAAATAAATTAGAAGTCCTTTAATTAGGGCGAGGTGGGTACCTACAAGTGAGAACTTGGAACCTTCCCACGTCGTAACCTAGCCCCCGGATCCATCTTTGGTTCGTAGATTGTCTTTCCATTAAATGGAGTTTGTTATGTTTTATTGAAAATAAAATATTTTTATGGTTTCCTTATTCCTTAAAAATAAGGTGGCGACTCCTTTGTTTTCAAAAATCTCAAATCACACGCAGTGATGACGTGGACACAGCAATAACAGCCCGACCGAGGGAGCGGGTTCATAGTCATATGTGATAGGAACCCCTATTGTTGTCTTTACTGATCATTCAGCTTTAAAATATCTGTTTACTAAACAAGATGCAAAGGCAAGACTCATTAGGTGGATCATTATTCTTCAAGAATTTAATCACATGATAAAAGATAAAAAATGAGTGGAGAATGTTGTGGCCGATCATTTTTCACGAATCATCTTTGATGAATCATTTTGAGACTCAACCAATTTCTGAAAATTTCCCTGACGAGCAACTGTTTGCTCTGATTTCTTGTACATGGTTTGCGGACATTATTAATTATCTTGTTACTGAACAAATTCCAGCTGATTGGAAATCTCAAGACAAGAAAAGTTTTTATCTGAAGTTAAATATTTATTCTTTGATGATCCATATTTGTTTAAATGTTGTGCTGATCATATTATTCGCAGGTGTATACCAGAGGATGAACAACAACAAGTATTATCATTTTGTCATTCCGAGGCTTGTGGAGGTCATTTCTCCACTAAGAAGACATCAGCGAAAATTTTACAATGTGGATTTTACTTGCCTTCTCTATTCAAAGATGTGTATCATTTTTGTAAGTCTTGTGTAAGATGCCAACAACTAGGAGGGATAACCCGTAGGAATATGATACCCATGAACCCAATTTTGATTTTAGAAATTTTTTATTGTTGGGGCATCGATTTCATGGGACCCTTTTCCTTCTTTTTGTGGGTATCTGTATATTTTGCTAGCTGTGGATTATGTTTCAAAATGGGTAGAGGTGATTCCAACTAAGACCAATGATCATCAAATAGTCTTGAAGTTTTTAAAAGAAAACATTTTAAATAGGTTTGGAATGCCTAAAGCAATCATAAGTGATGGTGGCCTCCATTTCTATAACAAACCCTTTGAAAAGCTTATGCAGAAATATGGAGTCACACATAAAGTTTCAACCACTTACCACCCACAAACGAATGGCCAGGTGTGAACCAGCCAACCTGAATCGGGAGGCCTCTCTCGTTCACTCTTGGGGTGATGTTTATCTTGAGTGGATTGTGGATGATGTTTATCCGTCTCGATTTATCCTTCTCTATTATCCACATTTATCCTTCTCTATTATCCACTCAAGATAGGGTTTTTGAAAATGGATAAGAGGGTTTGTAAATACTAGGAGTCGCCACCTTATTTTTAGGGAACAAGGAAACCACAAAAAAAGAGTTTATTTTCAATAAAACATTGACCCCATATTTTGGAAAAGCATGGTCTTTCGAATCAAAGTTGGATTCGGGGGCTAGGTTACGAAGTGGGAAGGTTCCAATGAACTCCTTGTAGGCACCCACCTCGCCCTAATTAAAGGTCTCCTAATTAAGTTTAGGCTTTATCAAAATCTTTTCAAAACATTGCTAGTATATCTAATCAACCACAAAATATAAATAATAATATAATAATAATAATATATAGTACAAAAGTATACACAATCCTAAGGGTCTTAGGAGACTAGAAGTCAACCTAAGATTGGACTTGCGCCCTATTGACTGCCTATGTACCTTATCAATTGCTTGACAAAGATCAAAGTCCACGTAGTTCGATTACCTTAGGACTCTCCTATTGTAATGAACCATATAGCCAAAAGAATTCTATCTTATCTAGGACTCTAACTTCGAGAGTTTGGATTTGATCGAAACACTTTTCTTTGTATAAAAGATGAAATTTCATTCCGTTTTAAATACTTTCAAATTTTAGAGTTGTTCTCGAAGTAGAATCCTAAACCAAGTAGAACTCTATTACTATAAAAATTCTTACAACAAATGATAGTCTTAAGTGGGGTCAAGTGGCCCCCCTAATCCTAGGGTTTCTAGCTAATCCTAGGTTAGTCTAAATACCTAAAACATTAAAATATGCATGCTGGAATTTCTGGAAAATAAAATAAAAAAAAAATCATCAAAAGTATAAATAATGCATGAAAGTGTCCTAAATGCAATCTAATTATTCTATGTGAACCTAGGCATGTTTCTATGTTGATTTTGGCCTAAAAAGTGAGTTTTAATACACTTTTAAGTTACTTTAAATCCATGGACAGATTTATAAGTAATCAAAAAGTGGGTTTAAAACCCATAAAATAAAAGAATAAAAGAAATGAAAATGGCCTAATATGCAACCTAATAGGATATATCAAAATAATCATACTTGAAAACAATCAATTTCATCACAAGGGAAGGGACTTACCTTTGCATGCTCCCTCGAACACAAGTCATATCATTCCAAACAAGACATATTAATTAAAATACAAACCTAATATTAACAATATAAAACTATCGAAAAAAAAGAAATAGATTAATATATTTTCCTAACCTTAATAAAATGACATGCATGAAAGTAATATATTATCATATAAAATAAATCCTAATACTAATATGGTATGATTATGGAAGGATGGAAGAAAAGAAAAAATAAATAATAAATAATAAATAATAAAAGAGATATGCATATTAATTCCTATTATGCATTAAAAAAGAAAAACTAAAAGAAAACTAGTTTCATAAATTAATCCTTATTATTTTAATCATATGAACTAAATCCTATCATGAATAAAATAAATCCTATTATGCATATTAAATAAATAAACTAAATCCTATTATGCATGCTAAAAAAATAACCTAAATCTTATTATGCATATTAAACTAAATCCTATCATGCATGCTAAACTAAATCCTATTATGTATTAAATCCTATATTAACAATGAACTATATTATATGCATACTAAGGAAATAAAATCCTAACCTAGCATGATTAAAGAGGAAGAAGAAGAAAGAGAAAAAGAAGAAGAACAAAAAAGAAAACTTTAAACTACTAACCTCTGCTTCAAGCCTTCTCCTCAAGCTTCAAACTTTCTCCTCAAGCTCCAAGGACTCCAAGAACCTTAAGGACTCTAAATCTTAAGCTAGAGTGCTATGGGGGAAGCTTGTGCAATTGCTCAAGCCTCTACTCTCCAAGCTAGCTCTCTAAAGCTTATACTGTGTCTGTTGAAACTGACTTCAGGGCCCTCTATTTATAGGTACATAAAGCTATAGCAAGCTTTTCATTTAGGCGATGTGGGACAGAGTGGATTTCATATTCTACACTCCCTCTTACGTGCAGGCTCGTTTGGGCCTGTTTTAAGTCCAAATTTGACGATTCAAGCGTCGAAACGATCGTGATTCGATTCTCCATGTTTTAAGAAGTGTTTGAAGTGCAAATGCATTGACCAAGGTCAAAGGTTTAGGAAAAAGTCGACCGATTAGCTGTCTAGAGCCTGCCGGGCCCAAATTAGGGTTTTGAATTTTGCTAACCGATTGCTTTCGAAATCATTTCTTCTTCTTGAAACAAGTTTTAAAATGTTTTAGGAAAGTGTTTTGAAGCCTTTGAAGGCTTTGGTTTGATAAAAATATCGAATTCCGGTTGAAACCCTAATCTGGGCTTTGAAAGGGTCTTTCGAGCCTTGAGAGCCAGATGTGAGCCAGAAGGCTCCACAGATCTTGCCACTGATCAACTTAGCTACCAAACACACTTTAAATATCTATGTCAAAGCCTCAAATCCATTCGAAACAAGATCGACGGTCATTCAGGGCTTTTGTGATTCAAAGAACAAAACTGCCCTTCAGTCACAAAAGGCCTTATTTTCTATCAAGCCTGGCTCAGAATGTCATGAAATTTTGCAGGGATGTTCCTAGACTCTCTAAAAACCTAATGCAAAAAGAACCGACTCAATCTGACCTAAAAACCTACATGTGATAACCTACATGTGATAATGACCTTTAACCTACTGCCCACAAAGGGTAAAACTGGGAATTTAAGGTTTTAACACCCTATTTCACCTCTAATCATAGGCAACCATTCATAACCATACTCATGGTCAAAAATGGATGTCTACAGAAGCCCCTCATTGATGTTCATGGCTTCGCCAGTGAATATCAACGAAATAAAAAGACATCCCATTTTTGCCACAACAAAAGAGGGATATGAAAGGTTCTGTGAAAAACCACAGACATGGATTCGCAGCGGAAAGGTAAAACAAAACTTTTTCAGTTTATAAAATAAATCCATGTACACAAAACCTCCAAGAACGATTCAAGCATCGAATCATATATATAAACAAACACAAAATATCAAAGCAAATAAAAACTCACTTGATTGTGTTCTTCGGTGTAGGAATCCTTCGAGTTTCAAACGGATGAAACCTCAAAAGCGTATCCACACGAGAGCAAAACTCCTCAAGCTTTTCTAGTCTTCCACAACACCTTGTAGCAAGCTAGAATGGAAAGGGAGAGGAGAGAGCAATTCGGCCCTAGGGTTTCTCTGTGCCTTAGAGTGTGTGAAACACTCATATTTATAGACTTTCTCCTCTTTGGGGGGTGTTTGGTTACTAGTGCTAGCATGACCAAATATCCTCGAATAGAGTAATCCTATTCTCGGTTAGTTTTGACTTTTAATCAATTAACCTTTAATTATTAAAATCAAACTAACTCCATGATAGGATTCCCCTCCCACAAGCTTAAGGAACTCACTTACTCTCTATTGTGTGTGACCCTTTGGGTTCACCCTAACCTAGCAGTGACGGGGACATCTCTATGTCTCCCAAAAATAGAAACTTTCTATTTTAAGGTTCAATTGGAACGATTCCAATTTTGCCCTCATTGATAACACTTTATCAATAGGCTTTCACTGGTCATGAGTGACATCTAGCAACATATCATGACATACCCTAGGTTTAGGTGAATAGCAGAACTATGTGAACCCTTCATGTTATTTAATCCTTCATCCCCTAATGTCACAGTTAAGATAATAGGTATGGTTTTAGTCAAACCCTATCTTAACAACTTGATATCTGTCCCACAAAATATAATCTCAATAAGGTAATCGCAGTGAAACTCTTTTCACTGTTTACCTATCACTCTGGCCAGAGGTTCCCTTTGAGAATTATCTTTGTGAACTTATCCTGACATTCTCTCTCATATAACTGAGAGTGATGATCCCTTATTGCACACTCATCCATCTTCATGCATAACTCATTAGAGCCAATAAGCACCGATTACAACCTAATGGTTAAGGCCGTACGAGATACTATCAAACTCTAGCAACCTATGCACAAGACAGCTATGGTGTCTCAGGTCTAAGGACTACCAAATAAATGGACATAACACTAGAATATTCCTTTGACAGAACTACCATAGGAATACTCTTTGCAGATCATGTTCAGTGTACATATTCTCTAATATGCACCCACAGATTAACCTAAGTGTCACTACACTGATAGGAAAGACTACCTATCCTCCATATGAGTCGGTTTAAATCTGTGCTACTCTTCATACGGTTAATTAAATATCCACTTTAATAAACCTTCGAGTAGGAACTCTTTTAGAATAGATGTATATGAGAAATATCAGTCTCTCTATCTCAACTCTTTGAGATGCATATTTCTCTTATCATTTATTCATGGACCTTATCATATATGTGAGAACATATTAGATAAGTTATACCTTCCATATATAGATAATATGAAACTTAATATACCCTTTAGGATTGGTTTTAGGGCATACTTCTAACAATCTCCCACTTGCACTAAAGCCAATCACCATAGTATCGTATACTAGTCTTCGTAAGACAAGGCTTTTTAACACACACAGGTGTTAAGGCAAAGTAGATTTATGCAAAACCCTTTTGCATTTTATTATTTTCAATAATAGTATTAAAACTAAAATTCGCTGCCAACTCTGATGTCCTAGTAAATGAGACCTATGCTTTCAAAAGAAAACAATGTGTACTAGACATTCTATTAGGCAATTTGTAAATGGCTAACCAAATAATTTCTTTATATACAAGTATCTCATTCTTAAACTCCTTTTAAGAACATACTTGTTTCTATTCTGAATCACTATTCTGAATCTATCATCAATATCTGCTAACAACTGTTTGCAGCATTTTGTGATATTGATGTGAGTACATACTTTATAATTATATGAGTTTGATATTTCTCAAATATTCTGCTCATATAATAATCTTTTCAAAAACCATTTTTGAAGAGATTTGAATTCCTATAACGATTATGGAATTCTTAATACTACTTTAGTATTTAAAGTATGTGCTTATAAAGAAAATAATTTGATGACTTTACTGCTCCCACTAGTCCTTTTAAAAACAAGGTAATTTCTGTATTAAACCCTTTAATTACATAAAATTTCCTTTATGTTTTATAAAGGTATAGTTTTTCAACTAATATGGAAATCATGTTTTCTAATAACTCTTTATTTAAGAAAACACACCTTTTACAGTTTATTTGAAATATCCCATATTAACAAATAATCTTTAAACTCTATCGTTTGACATTTTTAAGGTATTATAGTTATATGAGATTCATGCAAATATTCTCAATATTTACCTTTCAGTTTTACTTCATATTAATCATTTGAACGTTTCAAATATCTATTATATATGAAGTATAGTCAAACTAAAAGTTAGGGTTTATACATCTCATGTATCATCCCTTAATCTCCATACATACTATAAATTTTCATTTATTCATTGCATTTATAAAGAATTAAGAACTTCAAGACAATTGCCAGATAATATCCAAAATATCCAATATTAAAGATAAATTGTTTCAAAACAACTATTATTCAAAACTTAAATAAAACTTCAAAAGAAGTATTTATTACAACCGGCAATTAATAAAAGAGTTCTTAAATTCTTAAATAAATAAATCAAGTATCAAGCTTCAATGTCAAAGGCATCAACACTTTGATCCTTTCCAAACAGTGCAAGCTCGATGTTCACTCGACCTTCTGCTTCCCTTTGTCTCCTACATACAATCACATTGTACAATAAAATACAATTAGGTATCGTATACCATAAGCAGAATACTAATTCGTAATTAGTAAATGAATAAATAACAAGACGTACCACTAGAAGAACCATTCTTCAAAGAAGCGAGGTACTCCTTGCAATTCCTCCTCCAATGACCTGTTTTGCCCAGTGGAAACACTTTCCCTTTGTGTCCTTTGATTCCTTCTTCTTCACACCTCCTTTTGGTTTAAGATTGGACTTCTTCTTCTTTTTACCCTTGCCCTTGGGCTTGGATTTAGAAGTCGAGGCCCCATCTACAACCAAAGCACTTCCTTTGGAGTCCTTTTTCAAGGTCTCCTCAGCAGTTGACAACATGTTCATCAAGTCAGTCAAAGAGACTTTATCATTCACATCAGACATGTGAAAGTTCATGATGAACGGTTTGTAACTAGCAGGAAGAGAGTGAAGGAGAATATCAGTCCCCATTTCAGAAGAGATATCCACACCTAGATCATGAAGGGCATGGATATTCCGGATCATCTTCAAACAATGCTCATTGACAGATGTTCCTTCTACCATCTTACAGGAAAAGAGCTCACCAACAGTGTTGTACCTTACAACCCTATTTTGTGACTCATAAAGCTCCTTAAGATGTTTGATGATTGCATGTGAGCTATCTATGACCTCATGTTGCCTTTGGAGCTCATTGGTCATCGATGCCATGATATAGCATCTCACTTGCACATCATCCTCGAGCCACTTCTGGTAAGTGTCTCGTTCCTCTTCTGATGCCCCTTCAGGTAGAGCATTAGGGCGTGGAGACTTAAGAACATAATCGATCTTATCAGCAGACAAAACAATTTTCAGATTTCTCATCCAGTCATTAAAGTTTGGGCCAGTCAAACGATTGTCATCAAGAATACGTGAAAGAGGGTTTAGTGGTGCCATCTACAACAGAAAATAATATAAGTTTCATATTAATAAAACATAAAATTTTTGGTCTTTAATTTCTATGTTTCTCCCACTATTTTGTTCAAATCCCATACACCCTAAGATGAGACTTGGGATTTTCAAAAGATGAATTTCCATAGCAGGGATTGGGGTCCCATTAAGAATTAGTAGCCTCACATGTTAGTTTCTTGGATACTAACCCTTAATGAGTGGATAACTCTTTATCCTAATGCTTCACCTAAGCAAATTCCAATCATCCTTTAGCCTCTAAAATCGTAGTATCCTCACATAATAGTTTCTTGGATAGTACATTTTAGTCAAGTTACACCTACCATTCACATGAGTATGGTCAATTGAATGTGGCATCCCTCACATGTTAGTTTCTTGGTAAGCCCCATTATCGCACCTCATGATATCCTATATGTAACAAGCCGGTTTGAACCTTCACAATGAATGTGTTCCCACATATCTGCAGCCAAACACATCCACCATAAAGACTCACCTTTCTTGTAATGGTAGGAGGCTAGGATAAAGCCCAAAGCTTCTTCCTTACAACTTGATTTTATGAAAATAGGGGTTTTGTAAAAAGGTCTCATTTTCATAAATTATCCATACATCGCATGCATCAAAATTATATATCACAATATATAAATTAAACAGGTTTAGACCCACTTTTATTATTAGTTCTCAATTATCCTCCCACTGTCCTCTGAGAGACTAGGGTAGATTCATTTTGAACATATAATAAATTAGGTCAAGGCCCTAACTAGCATACATCACATATATAAATGGGCCTAGGATAGATTATGGACTTTTAAGGGCGGGTTCAAGCTTTGAGCCATAAAAGATGAACCCTCAGTTTATAAGGTGGGTTTGGTGATCGTAATTAATAACTATGTAACTATTACATATAATCAAAAATCTTCACGCAAGATCCTTGATGTGCAAGCTAAGTCCTTCCAAAGTCCTTGATTTCCTCTCGTACATGACTCCACCAGGTTCCTTGAGTCCTCCATAAGTTTCTTTGAATTACATCATAATAAAAGAAAGGGATTAAGGAGGAGGGGATTACAGATGTAGAGAGAGGGAAAGAGGCATGCAAGCTCCAAATAATTACATCACCAGATTTAAACACATTTAAATACAACCCATTCAAATAAAGCAATCACATCACATGCGGCCAATCACAACTCATTTTAATTGGTCTTAAGTCCATAATCATCCTTTAACAGTTATACATTCACAATGCATAATATAAGAAAGCTACAATAAAGCAAAGGAAATGATGGCAAATGGCATATAATTAATTAAAGTCAAGTCTTTATTATTATCCTATAACAATAATAATCTCATTATTATTATTATCCTATAATAATAATTAAATCCTTTTAATCGCATTAAAAGAATACCATCATATCCCATATGACAAAAACAAGTTTCTATCTTCAATATAATTAAAACTCCTAAAAGACACTAATAGGGTTTCAAAAATAAAGAATTTAATTTGAGAAATTATTCTCACAATTCCTACCATGCTATTAACACTTTAATAAGCTCAGTAGATCAATCACTATTAATCTACATAGGTGGAATAAATAATAACTCAAAATAAAATTTCAAAGAAAGAAACAATTTCTATTTCACAACAGAAATTTCAGAATTCAGCTACTGTTTTGGGACCAATCTTTCCTATATTAAAACAACCTTTTAATATGTGAGAATACTCTATTTCACAAGGATTTTCAGTCCTCTTTCAAATGGCATAGGTCTCATTAAGTAATTCCAACGTTTGGTATTACTTTAAAGTGATTTGTGACTCGAACTCCAAACCATGACAGATTCTGGAAATTCCTCACAAATGACTTTATTGGGCTTAACCTAAAGTGAACTAAGTTATAGAAACACTTCATTTCACTAGGTTTTTCAGTCTTCTTTCCAATGGAAGGGGTCTCATAACTTGATTCCAACGTTTGGTATCAATTAGAGGCCTTTTGCGATAGAGAGTCAGATTTTGCAGATTTGACTCTTAATCACAAAAATTCTAGTGTGGCTATCATAGGTCATTAAAAATCATGGGAACTCTTCCTAGACTTTGTTAAGACCTAATATTAATGAAGTCGATAGGTGGCAAGCTTCAAAAATCCCAGAAACCATTTTTCTTAGATTTTACAAAAGCTATGTAGTTGCTGTCCTGGAAAAACAGCAACCCAGAAATGATTTTAAAACCATTTTAAAACCAATTCCATTAATATAAAATCATGCCAAAACGTTTTTAACATAATCATACATTATTAGGCAACATCCCTAAATGATTTTAACAAATTAAAACCATTGATTCATCACATGAATCATTCAATCTCTCAAGAACACTAAAAGTGTTTTTATAAAACATATTTTATCAAACCTTCTTTATTCTTCATTTTTCATTTTCAAAAATAATGAAATCATTTTGAAAACATCATAACCATTTATTAAACATATGAAGAACATTAAGATGATAAAATAAAGTTAAAACAAGGCCATTTGGGTTCCCAACCCATGTGGCCGAAAATCATGAGAGAGAGAGTGAATTAGGGTTAGGGTTAGGGTTAGGGTTTTAACCTATCCTAATCCTATTTTAGGGTTTCCATAAACACCAAAATTTTGTTGCCATCTTTTCCAAATATCAAATTATTCAAAACAAGAAAGAATCAAAATACAAGAGACTTTCTTAAATTGAAAAACTCAAAATAGGAAATTTTGGGATAGTCTTGTTTGACAATTATGGAGATTAATTTCAAAACAAAACTTTCCTATATTAATTTAGGGTTACCTAAATCAAAATTGCAGCCACCTTCATCAACTTAATTAGGGTTCTTGAAGAACCCTAAATAGCCATTGTTAAACCTTTTAACAAGAACACATTAATATATCAATTTAATCAAAATTAAAATCAAACTATTCCATGCATCAAGAATCAAACTTTAAACACTATTAAAATTTAATCAAGATCATCAAATATTGTTAGGGTTTCTAAAACCCATCAAGCCACAACCTAGAGGGTTAAACACCATCATGGCCGAAAACCATAAGGGCAAATAACCCATGGCCGTGAACCCTAATAAACCCATTAAAACAAGTTTTTCAAAAACAAACCTAAGTTAATGTTTTCCAAAAATCAAGAACATGATCCAATCATGTTTAGGGTTTATTAAAATTCAAGATTCAATTATATTTATTGATTATAGGGTTACCATAACCCAAATCAAGAATCAAAATAAAAAAGAATCAAACTAGGGTTCTTGAAACCCTAGTGGCCGAAATTGGAGAGAAAGAGAGAAGAGAGAAGAACACATACCTTAAAGTTTTGATCATTCTATAATCTTCTATACAATAAAAGGAGCAAACCCCAATTATGAAATCAAAGATTAACCAAACCCCATGTGGTCCGAAATCCATATAGAGAGAGAGAGAAAACAACAAACTTTTTGGGGTTTTCTCTAAACTCTTGTTCTCTAATGATCAAAAGGGTAAAAACCCTATGTGACCTAAACATATAAGTGCATCACTATGCAGCCGTGACCTAGAGTGCAGCCCCTTAGTGCCGTGCTCATCTAGGGTTTCCCATAAACCCTAGTTGCCATATTTTAAAGAAACAAAACAATAAACTAAGGAGGCAAACCTCCAATGGCCGAATCCCTTAGTGGGTTTTAAACCACACAATAACTTGATTTTAATATATATTATATCCATTGAATGCCATCAAAATATATATGATCATGCTTGATATGGCTCTGATACCACTGAAAGGTTCTGTGAAAAACCACAGACATGGATTCACAGCGGAAAGGTAAAACAAAACTTTTTCAGTTTATAAAATAAATCCATGTACACAAAACCTCCAAGAACGATTCAAGCATCGAATCATATATATAAACAAACACAAAATATCAAAGCAAATAAAAACTCACTTGATTGTGTTCTTCGGTGTAGGAATCCTTCGAGTTTCAAACGGATGAAACCTCCAAAGCGTATCCACACGAGAGCAAAACTCCTCAAGCTTTTCTAGTCTT